>NW_019104727.1:156694-178027 GCF_001995035.1 Momordica charantia
GTTGGATCTTCTGAGGCTGGCCCTGCCACAGCGGGAGTTGCGGGCTCCGAACTCTGGACAGCTTTAAGAGCATGAGCCCGGCCCTTGGACTTGCGCTTCACATTACTTGTGAATCCGCAAACCATGGCTGCAAAACCAAAAACAGAGGTCAGCCATCAGAAGCACAAGTTAAAAAAAGCGGGGGTCAAGATCGGCTTACCTAATTCAGAGTTCGGTCTTGAAGCTTCGATGGGACGAACCGTGGAGTTGTAATCTAACAACCCCGACTCGAGCAGCAGCTTGTCGGTTACCAAGGTTCCGACCTTCCTGCCCTTCGAAAAGTGCTCCTTGAAGTATTTCAGCGTGTCAAAGGAGGCTTGAGTGAGCTCGGGAATCGGCCTGATTGACACTGCGCAAAATAAAACCCAAGTTAGATCTGAACAACAAGAAAGAAAGCTTAGAAACTATAAAGGAGAGCAAGAACTACTTCGTACCTAGGTTCCCAAACCTAGTGGGAACATCAAAGAAAGAACGACCAGACTCGTCCTTTGCCAGCCATTCCCCAGAGGCATAAAACCACTTCTTCACCCATCCTTTGATGGAGGTCGGCCCCTTAACTATTCCTCCTGCGCCCTTCCTTGCGCACATATAGTACCGACCAGGCTTATTGGCTATTCTCTTCGCTTCGAAGCACGCGAGGAGCTGATCAACATCCAACAGCTCGGCCTCTTCGTTGTCCCGAGCTCGTAACCAAAAAAGGATGGCCAAAGCAAAAATGACACTCTACCCATTGGGGGCCACTTGAGCTGGAGCCAACCCGGTTCGGAAAAGAAACTCTTGAACGAAAGGGTGAAGAGGAAGCCTGAGGCCGTACTCAAACATCTTGATGTAAAGAGTGACCCATCCTCTGGAGGATTGTCAGCTCTTTCCCCCTCCTCCGGAATCCTGAGGAGGATGTTCTCTGGGATAGCGAACCCCCTGCGAAGGGGTCCGAGGTAGTGCTCAGGTATCCTAGAAGGGTATTCCAAACCCTGACCCGAGGTGGAAGCATCACTATCCTCCTCCTCGTCGGAGAACCTAAAGTTTTCTATCTCCTCGAGCTTGGACTCTAACCTACGAGCTAAATTTTCATCGGATCCTAAGCTACTGCTAAAGGAAGAAGACATGGGGACTACGCTTGAAAAAGAAAGTGAAAGAGGGAAAGAGATCGACCTACCAAGGGTTCGAGCTGCCTTCAGATCGAACTCCAAGAATTCAGGAAGCGTAAGGTATGACCTGAAGGATTGGGGATATTTATAGCTCATCTGAAAAATTTCTCCACCCTACACGTGTAATCAACGAGCGGCTAGGATCATCTCGAAATCTGAAACGTCGGAATATTTGAATGCTCCGACGACATATCTACCGCAACGGTCACGTTCTCTCCACAAATTGGAAGTCGCCACGTGTCCAAAATGAAGTCGAATGAACTTCTCTGCCAGGTCGAGATCGAACCAGACAGAGAGGGGGTCAATGTTTGGGTGTAACAATATCTTGGACACGTGGAGGACAGCCATTGGTGCTTCAAAGATGATTGGAGAGCCAGGTCGAGATCGACCCAATGAGAGGACCGGACACCGCTATTAAGGCTAAGTATAAAAGGCCGAGGTGCGACCTGGTCGCGGTCCGACCTACCGTATGTCCCGACACGTCCGATGTGAGGGAAGATAAGTAACCGTCGGCTGCGTGATTGTCGGGAGTAACCGTCAGTCGCGAGATTGTCTGGTATAACCGTCGCGAGATTGTCGGGTATGCCACCCATAAATAGAGGGCTTCACTTCACACTCAGGTAACGAAATCCATCTCGAACTAAACCGAGAACCCGACTTATACTGACTTGAGCGTCGGAGTGTTTGCCTTCTTGTGCAGGTCCGCTCAGGTGTACAGGTCGGGCCGGAGACCGGGTTCGAGCTGGGTTCAAGAAAGGACAGTTGTGCATATCCTTGCATAAACAGGATGTACGACCATTAACGATAAGTCAATCCGTCACAAGTGCTCATAACTCTAGTTGGGTCAAATTAACGTTTTACCCCTAAGTTATATCTAGCTCTTTAAATACTACAGCTCCTCTAATGAACAACCAAGTTACGACCCGACCAATAACCGAAAGTCACTCAGAGGTCAGTGAAAGGGTGTGGCCCCTTGTTCAAGTCCCGGAGTAATATGTAAGGGAACATTCATCGACTTCCCGTAAAGTCGGGAACGAGTGAATTCCATCTTGCGTAGTTATATTCCCAGCAACTCGAGCCACTCTCACCCATACAAATCAAAGGATGATCCTTATAGGCAAGAGTCTGTAACTCGCTTAAGATTAATATCGAGTTACCTGATCATCCTATGAAAAGAGAAAAAAAAAAGAAAAGGTTTTAAAAAATGTAATATTAAATAGATATATAAGTTATCGATACTTAGAATGTTAAAAATATATATATATATATATATAAAAGAAATTCATTTAATGCAACTGACGCATGGGTTAGTTAAAAAAAAAACTTTTTTTGAACTAGCCCTTTGAGTGAGGTTTATAAATTTATTATTATTATTAATAAATTAGTGAGTCAAATTTCTATATCTACTCTTTGAGAGAGTTTCGTAAGGTTATTCTCAAATTCCATTTTCTTTGTAATGGTTGCTTGAGCCCGAAAAAGAGAGTTGTAACAGGTTGATCATAAACTGTGGAAAGGATCGAGTTTCTTCTTAGACTTTGTACTGGTTTGACTCCAACGTGGAAAGAGTCAAATTTCTTAGTTGAACACCCAAGAGAAGCTTGGAAGTGGAGTAGGCCAGTGTTACCGAACCACTATAAATTTTCGGTGTCATTTTCTCTAACTCTCTCCTATTTAATTTATGCAATTAATTTTGTATTTTTATCTGTTGAATGAATATTAATTGTTATATTTTGTTGTTTATGTTTATTGTGAATCTTTACATCAGAACTAATTAAAATGCTCGAAATTTTATCTTTAATTTATTGACTAATTTTCTGTTACAATTACATGTTCGTAAAAAGTTTACTTATTTGTTTAAATTGGGCCCACCCAATTAAAAAGTTTATAAAGTTTCATAAAACCTATTCACCCCTGTTTGGGGAAAGAATACCCTGAACACGTGGAGGACCCCTATTGGTTCTCCAAGATGACTTATGAGTCATGCCCAGCTCGGACTGCCGAGATCACCACCGTTAGCGTTGATGAATGCTAAGTATGAGGGCCGAGGTGAACCTGGCCAAGGTCCGACCTACCGGGAAGCTCGGTAGGGGCCGATGTGAGCTGCTGTCAGCGGCGTGATTATCGGGCGTAACCAACGGTCCCGAGATTACCGGGTGTAACCGTCGCGAGATTAGCGGGACTACCACCCATAAGTAGAGGACCTCACTCCACGATCAGGTACGATGATTTCTGACCTCGAACTAAACTAAGAATCCGACCTGTACTGACTTGATCGTCGGAGTGCTCACCTTTTTGTGCAGGTCCGCCACAGGTATTCAGATCGGTCCGGGTTCCGAGTTCGAGCTGCAATCGGAAATATACTGTTGTGCATATCCTTGCATAAACAACCCCCTCAAGGGTTGTCATACTAATCCAACATTAAATAACCTTGGATTTGAGTTTATTGGAATACGAATAATGCAAAAAAATAATAAAATAACTTTTATTAATAATAAATAAAATTTTTACAAATTACAAACTCACGAGCTTAGGGCACTAAACGCAACAGTCATCACGGCGGTCGAAAGACTTATCATCAGGTCATCGACCTGAGCTACGTTCATCATCTCGATGCTTCTAAGACTTACCATCGTCTTGGCTCTTGCTGTAGCGCTTACCCCCGTTGCACTTCCACAACTCTAGGCCATCAATATAACTTCGTGTTCAGATGAGCAACTCATTTAGTGAACGTGCGGGCTTGCTACCAAGCTCGAACAGTAAATTTTTATCGTTCAGTTTGGAGATGAAGTAGATGATGGCCATGTCATCAGTACAGTTCACCAATTTCATGTGCTTGTCCATGAACCAAGTGATGTAATCAGTCAGGGACTCGTGGTCTTACTGCTTCATTGTGCCGAGGTGAAATGGGGGAAGCTTCATCCTAATAGAGGACTAGTTGATGAACATCTTTTGCAGCTGTTGGTAGATGCTCACTGACTTCAGCTTCAGCTATCTATACCACAATCAGGTCGAGCCTTCTAGAGCGATCTGGAAGGCTCGGCGCTTGATTGTGTCACTTGCTACCAAAAGGTCCATTTTACCTTAAAAAACTTCCACATATGAGAAGGGGCCTCCCGAGCCATCGTATGGGTTCATCATTGGTGCTTTGAACTTAGGCGAGATCGGCTCATCGAGGATTTCTTGAATAAACGGGGGTTCCTCCCATTCGGCAAAGTCTGTTTGACCAGGGGCTTTGTATTGCTTTTTGAGCTTCTCGATTTTTTTCTGCATCATCTCCTTCAGTTGATCCATCTCGGACCGTATACTAACCTCCCCCAAGATGAGGCTCGGTGATCATTAACCTCATCGCTTCCTGCCCTCTTATCGATGCGGTGCCTAGGGTCTCTACGGGTATTCCTTCTACGTCGGATGGTGTCACGATATGTATGATGTATCCAGAGTAATCCATGCACGTTGTGGTTGACCGTGGAGCCTTTTGGCTGACCCTTTGGCAGTGTGACCCGAGTGCGTTGATTTACCTGGTCGCATCGAAACGGCCACGAGCCGCTCCACCGAGCGAGGAGAGTATTTCCACACTACATAGTGGAGCAAGCGGTGGCATCCCGATGCAGACATATCCACAATAAAGAAATAAATAAATATATATATATATTTATTTATTTATTTATTTATTTATTGTGGATAAGATTTAATTTAATAACCAGTGTACAACACATGGATCGAATTATGGCCTCGAAGAATTTTGCAACCAAGAAAAAATATAAATATTTTTTATATTATTAATAAATGTGGGTACATTTTCAAGGGTGGATCTATAGCTTAGTGGCAGAGCATTTGATTGTAGGACAAAGGTCACTGGTTCCAACTTGGTTGAGGTCTCCATTTTTCATCCATTATTTATTTATTATATTTCATTTTTTAATATTTCGATACCTCATTTGGTTGTTATTAATTTATTGATTATCCTTTGTTTAATTTTTTAATTGAATGTAATCCTTCTCAATAAATACTGCGAACTTTTAATGTTTGCTTTCAAATTTATAAAATTTATATTAATTGGAAATATACTTTTTTTTTAAGTACGGAAATATTCTATATTTTAAAAATTAATAATTAGTAAAATTCAATAATTATTTATTTATATTTTTACATTTCAGCAAGTGATGTCATTAATAATATTTCTTCAAAATTGATCTCCCTTTTTGTCAATTAATGAGTGCTATGCACATGTTTTTAAATATTTTTGTATAATATTCAAGAGTAAAAATTAAATATTCAAAAAACACTATTGTTTTGTACTTTAAATTAAAATTACAACATTCGATGCACGTGTCTTTCTAGTTTGATTTATAAATATGGTGTTATGTATAACTTAATGTTTTGAATTACTTGAAAATATAAAATAACAAAGATCTATCTAAAAAATAATTTAATTTAAAAATAAATATCTAAAGAATAATTTTTATAATAAACTTTTTGTCAAATTTATAAGTTTGTCTCTAGACCTCGCTTGATAACTATTTCATTTTTTATTTTCTATTTTTAAAAATTAAACTTTAAAACATTACTTTCACGTATGTGTTCTTTTGTTTGGCTATAAAGTTTTTATAAATAATAAAATTAGTAATGAAATGGTACAAAAATAAGCCTAATTTATAAAAACATAAAATTAAAAACAAAATGGCCCATGAATGACAAGTTTGGATAAATTCCTAAACTTCAAAGAGTGTCTTCTAATAGATTCTTGAATTTAAAAGTGTACGATAAACTCATAAACTTTCAATTCTCGAACTTTAAAATGCGTTTCGTAAACAATGGATTTATTAGACACAAAATTGAAAGTTCAATAACCTATTAAATTTTAAAAAAATGAAAGTTCATGAATTTATTAGTCTTTTTAAAATTCAAGATCATACATCTTGTCTATCGTGAGTGAATTCTCATGAACAATAACCAATTGTTAACCATTATGGGTTTGTCTAATGGTCAATAAGAGGCAATGTAAATAGTAAAAGTTTAGAGAGAACAAGTTCAAACTAGAGGTGTAAGGAAAAATCAACCAGGTCGCTTAAACCGATAAAACCGACCAAAATTAACTGTCGGTTCGGTGCCAGTTCAAATCGGTGTCTGTTTTGGTCTTGAAATTTGTTAAAACCAAAACTAGCGGGTTGTTATGTTTTCTATTAAAATAAAGAGAATTTATAGTAGGTGACCCTATTTGTTATCAAATTTTCAAATGATCTTTAGCAATGAAAAATGTCTATTTCTATTTTTCTAACTGTTTTATTAGTTTAATTTTGACCCTTGTACCCATTCTATTGGTTATTATTTTTAAAAGCAAAATATCTCAACTTTCATGATCTTTCTTAGATTCTACTCTCCTTGATTTTAGTTTTTTTTTTCAACCACTGTTACTATAAACTTACTTGATATATATGTAGAGATAGAATTCACCAAATTTAAGGAGAGGGAGACATCAAAGGGAAACTATGAAAGTATTGCAAGAGAGGGATATGACGGCCTGATTGCTTCCGCCTGCATCGTCGAGACTCGGGATCTCTACCACGCACATCTTTCTCGGAGGTTGGTTGCCATTGATTCCACACCGATTTTTTCAAATAAAAACTAAATATACATGACTGCAGAAAAACAAATTAAACTTGTAGATTTTTCAATTTCCAGGTTTTCATCAAATTTGGGATATTTCTATTTCAAATTTCGTCTTCTCCAAGCTCCCAACTCACTTGAGCTGGCGATTTAAGCTCGGAATAATCCTGGTAATATAGCGATTTAAGCTCGGAATAGTCCTCGATAGAGCCTCCATCTCCGTTGAAGAATCTCACTTGAAACTCGCTGATATCAAAATCGCCGCCAGAATTCTAGGGAGAAGTCGGGGTCATGCGCCGTTCATCATTGGAAATAGGGGGATTTGATGGCGGAGGGGTAACCCCCCCCCCTCAAAAATGCAGTAAATGTACTCAACTACCCCTCAATTTTAGCGTAAATTCTCGAGCTGAAACGTGATTTTCCCGGCCGAAAGTGTAAAAATGATAACTAATTTGTTTGGGGAAAGAATACCCTGGACACGTGGAGGACCCCTATTGGTTTTCCACAATGACTTATGAGTCATGCCCAGCTCGGACTGCCGAGATCACCACCGTTAGCGTTGATGGATGCCAAGTATGAGGGCCGAGGTGAACCTGGCCAAGGTCCGACCTACCGAGAAGCTCGGTAGGGGCCGATGTGAGCTGCTGTCAGCGGCGTGATTATCGGGTGTAACCAACGGTCCCGAGATTATCGGGTGTAACCGTCGGTCCCGAGATTAGCRGGTGTAACCGTCGCGAGATTAGCGGGACTACCACCCATAAGTAGAGGACCCCACTCCACGATCAGGTACGATGATTTCTGACCTCGAACTAAACTAAGAATCCGACCTGTACTGACTTCATCGTCGGAGTGCTCACCTTTTTGTGCAGGTCCGCCCCAGGTATTCAGATCGGTCCGGGTTCYGAGTTCGAGCTGCAATCGGAAATATACTGTTGTGCATATCCTTGCATAAACATAATTTTCAGGCGGAATCGCATTTTTCCCGCCTGAAAACTGGCCAAAATGTTAATTTTGGGTTGTTTATAGGCGATAATTGGCGAGAAGTTAGGGTTGACTTACAATGAATTCCCGGCCGTTAACTGGTATTATTTCGCCCGAGAATTTAAGGTTTTCCAATTAATTCAAACAACCACCTCTCATCTGTGCACTTCAGCAAACCAGTCTTCTTCATCTGTGCACTTCGTACTCAGCTTTGCAGATAACAAAAAGAATATTGTACATTGAAAGTAACTNTTGTGCAGGTCCGCCCCAGGTATTCAGATCGGTCCGGGTTCCGAGTTCGAGCTGCAATCGGAAATATACTGTTGTGCATATCCTTGCATAAACATAATTTTCAGGCGGAATCGCATTTTTCCCGCCTGAAAACTGGCCAAAATGTTAATTTTGGGTTGTTTATAGGCGATAATTGGCGAGAAGTTAGGGTTGACTTACAATGAATTCCCGGCCGTTAACTGGTATTATTTCGCCCGAGAATTTAAGGTTTTCCAATTAATTCAAACAACCACCTCTCATCTGTGCACTTCAGCAAACCAGTCTTCTTCATCTGTGCACTTCGTACTCAGCTTTGCAGATAACAAAAAGAATATTGTACATTGAAAGTAACTCTTCCCAGTTTGTTTGTAGCTGAGTAAGATTTCTACACGAACGAGGTAGGTGAAATGTCATTTACAAAGAATGGTCCTTTTTCGTGTTTTTCGTCTCTAAAGTCGCACATTTATATGTCTACTCTTTTATTTTTTGTTTATTTGGAAATGTTTGAGTGCATCTTTGTAGTTTTTATTCTTCCTTAGAGAACGATATGTTTGGGGCATCTACTGTCTGTATTTTTCCATGATTCTCGGGCAAAGTTAGGGTTATTCACGGCCGAAAATGACAATATAATATGAGTTTCGAGCGAGAATCATATTGTATACGGGCATGAATTCTCGCCCGAACAACAATAACTTCCACCCGAGAATGTCGAAAATTTTGAATTTGAATTTTGAATACTTCTCTTTCCACATGCAGGATGTCTCGCCTATTTGTTAGCTATGGTGGTAGTTGGAATGAGTCACAATTTCTATATGAAGGTGGAATTATGGGAGGTTTGGATGTGGATGACTGTATAACTTATGAGGAGCTCCTTAGTGCTATGTTCAGCCTTACCCGAATAGATCCGGACCAGTTCAAAATCTTGATACACTGTGTATATAAGTTCAATCTGCAGTACCAGGTTCCGAAGTATTACATCTTTGATGACCATAGCCTTAAATTTTTCTTAAGAAGCCCTCCACATCCCTCCGAAGTCCCATTGTATGTATCTGTCGTACCGAAGGAAATACATGGTAATGGAAGCAGTTCAATGAATCATAACATTCCAGAAGCAGAAACATTTTGATCATTTCCCCACCAGTTAGGGTAGACCGTTCCGTATTATGCACCATCGCTTCCTTTTGATTCCATGCTCCCAGGCCCATTCGTCGACGTTCCCTCATTGTCTCCCGTCATCCTTCTCTGGTCCTGCACATGCACTTAATGGTTCAGCAGCATCGTTCTCGCGCGGGACTTCGTCCTCACTTCGGGCTTCGGTGGTTCAAACGTCCTATCTAGGAAGGTCGTCTCAGCATTTGTTGCTTCTATTGATCGAGTTCTTCCCTACGATAATGGTAACGAACGTGTCGGCATCAATATGGAAATTAAAGAAACTTATAGTATAAACATGATTGAACTTACTGTGCTAGATTGAAAAGTCTCTCTGTCCAGCACATGCCATGCAGTTGAATGGTCGCACCTCCACCGAAGAATCCGTGGCACGGCGTCCGGATTTACCTTATTGGCCACACACCCAGATGAGGAAGATATAGTCTCGTAGGCCCACACCTGTAAGTATATAAGTGGTGGATGTTATTGATCAGTTAAAAGGAACGAAAACTGTAAACAAGTATCTAGGCTCATACCAGAACGCCCAAGGGAAACCGTAGAGACTGTACGATTTCCTGAACCCCCCATCCTTCGACCTCTTCGTCGGGCCACGCTTCAAACTATATATAGTCTTATCAAAGGACAGCATCCCCCAGTCGTGGTTGCAGCACGTTTCACAATCATCGACTATTCCCAGCAATGTATAGTCGTACTTCAGGGTCCTCTCTCTCCCCAACAGAACTAACTCTACTAAGTAAACAATAGATACCTTGACAGCATCGAAGTCATCCTCGAACCGTGCGGCAAAATAAATCTTCTCAAATTCACTCAACAGAACGTCATTGCTATCATTAAAGTAAAGAGCCCTTAGTCTGTGGGGAGATATGTCTTTTCTAACTGAACTCCTATCATACTTAAGCCCATAAATAATGTCAAATTCCCCCGCCCAAATGACACCTTACCCCCAAACAGGTTGAAGCTAATGGTGTCAGGTGTACTATCCTCGATCTCCCTTAGTAGGATGTTGTGTATCAATGGCCCGTTAAATACGAGGTCCAAGTCAAGGACATGGTCGAATACAGTTTTCCTAAACATCCTAAGTTGTGGTGGGGTCAATTTACTCTTAATGGTTGCGGTAGTCTTCGCTAAGTGCAACAGACATGTCAAGTTGGCGGAGGCATAGGATGAGGAACGGATTTTAACTATCATTTCCATTTTGAATTAACCTGGACATGAGTAAATAAATGATCCAAAGATGAATAATATGTTGCTTCCTATAAGGATAATATGTTAAAAATGCACCATACATATAAATAATGAACAAGTTCTCGTGAACAACCATACATATATAATAACCAATCATTCTACTAACCAACCTAAACAAAAAGATAATGTAAAAGCTTGTCCTGCCATATTTCTCGAGTCATTTTCAGGCGAAGTCGTGCACGAGAATTCATACAGTATTAAAGCTTCGCTCCAAAATTTTTAACACTATATGAATTCTCGGTTGACTTACAGGCGAGATCGGGCCCCGAGAATTTATCCAAAGACAAACAATTCCACGAGTTTCGAATCACTTTGCCTGAATGACCACGAGAATTTTTTCTCATCTAATATCTAACCCTTTTCGCCCGAAGAGATCTAAGAACTCTCACAATCTTTTCACCCGAAATGACCCGAGAATTGTTACATGCAAATCCAAACCCACCTCGCCCGAAAGCCCCCAAGAATCACCGAGAACTTGTTCGATGAATACCCCACTCGAAAAAATCGAACTCCTAACCTACTTCGCCCGAAATCCACCGAGAATGGTTCAGATTCTACCAAAACCCACTCCAAAACGATGAAATCTCCTAACACTTCGCCCGAAATCCACCAAGAACTACTGGTTCATATGAAAACCCACTCCAAAACTAGAAGCCCTAACCCACTTCGCACGAAATCACCCCGAGAATTTGTACGTTTCCTAAAAACCCACTCCGAAATTTCAAATCCCTAACTTTCAACCACCGATTTTACAGAAATCAAAACAAAGGAACCAAAAAACCGAAGACGAAATCGTCAGAAATGAAGAAATAAAACAAAAAAAAAACAACGAAAGAGTATAAAACAGTATAAAATTAGGAACCTTTTTACCTCAATGCTTCAGGTGTGAGACATTAAGCGGGAGACGAAGACGAAATCCGAAGAATCGATGATAAACAGTAAAGGAGGAAGAGAAAGGGGAAAAACGGAAGACGAAAAGGAAGAGGGAAGAGGGAAAGGAGTGGGAGTGCAACGGTTGTTTTTTAATTTTGAGGGGCATAAATATAACTTCTTTTTTTTTAAATTAATTAAAATAATCAGATAGTTTATTCAAAACATTTTTTTAGGGGTGGGTTAATTGGACACATTAGAAACCTGAGGGGGTCATTTTAGTTAATGTTCCGAATGGGTTCTTGTGAAGGAGAAGATGTTTGCGTGGCAGTGGCTGGAAAATTAAAAAAAATTATTGTGGGACCCATTTGCTCTGGATTTATTACCCATGTGCGATTTGCTCTGGATTGGATGAATTCAATTTCAGGATAAAATATTTTATTTTAAACAAATCAATATTGTATTGAAATTTGAAAAAAGCAAAGGAGAAGTAAGGAATGAGGGGTAAAATAACTAAAAAGTTCCATCACCATAATATAATTATAAAGGATTAGGAGACAAAAAGAGGAGAAAAAATAGAATATCAGTCAAACCAATAGAAAACCGCCCAGAACCGCCGGAATTGAAGTTAAACCGTCAAGAACCGAACCAAAAACAACTGAACCAACAAAAGTCGTTCTGACCGCACTATTCGATTAACCCACCAGACCGAACCGACAAACCAATGATTTATCGGTTCGGTGCAGTTCAACGTTGGTTCTCCTGCGATTCGGTTCGGTTCAGTTCCATTTTCATTTTCCTTTTCATTTTCATTTTTTAATCAGTTTGACTTCAGTTTTGCTCCACAACCGAGCTGAACCAACCCAATTACACCTTTTAGTTCAAACTATAGTAGCCACATATCTAGATTTTAATATCGTACGAGTTTCCTTGGCAACCAAGTATAGTAAGACCAGTAGGGATGGCAAAAATACCCGTGGGACTCGGTCCCCGCAGGTACCCGACCCGATCGGGTCAGGGATTCCCCGGTTTGACTGGGGACGGAGTCAAACTGGGGATCCCAATCGGGTTCCCCAGCGGGGACGGGGATCGGTCTCCCCACCCCGTCCCGATCCCCGACCCCCCATTTAATTTTTTATTACTTTTTCTATTTTTTTATATAATAATATTAATATATATTAATTTTATAAATACTTTTTAATTTTAAAAAAAAAACTCAAGCTAATACCTCCATTAGCCACCTTTTTCACTTTTTAAACTAATAATAAGAAAAATTAATTAAAAAATTAAAAAATATATATTTATAATGGGGACGGGAACCCGTCCCCAATCGGGGAATCCCCGCCCTCAAAATTTCGGGGATAGGGGCGGGGATGGGGGAAAATCCCCAACGGGGCAGGGATGGCCCCCGACTCCGCCCCACCCCGTTGCCATCCCTACTAGACAATTGTCCCATGATTAGTCAAGATATGGGTAAGCTTGCCCGAACATGAAAATAAATAAAATAAAATAAAATAATTGTTAAAAGACCTAGTAGTTTTTCTAAACTCAGATTTCATAAACTCTCCATTTAAACCCAAGCGTAAGATGTTAAGCACCTTCATCCACAGTTTTAGAATGTTGCCAACAAGGTTTAAGCAAAAGCTACTAGACTCAAAGAACCAATGAGCAACAATCTTTAGCAATGACCCTTATGCTGGTGTTTTGGCTGATCTAATATGAAAGAGAAGGCCAAGGAGTGCTAATTCAAAGTATGAACAATATTGAGGCTCAATCCCACCAAAATAGAATAAGAGTCATCATGAAGCAGAATTCCAAGTAGTTCATCAACAACCAAAGCTATGTTACATTACTATAATGTTTAAATCTCAGTCTCAAAACCTTTAAAGCTAATCTTTTGGGTCCTGTTTTGATACCATTTCGTTTTTGGTTCGTTGCTTTTCAGAATCTAGCTTATAAACACTATTTACAATTTTTTTTTATCTACTTTTTAAAAACATTTTCAAAATCTAAGGAAAATTTCAAAAAACTAAAAAACATTGTTATTATTTTTGAAATTTAGTTAAGAATTCAAATGTCGGTTGTAAGTGTGATTAAAACAAACTAGAGAAGTTGTGACGAAGTAGGCATAATTTTTTAGAAAAAAAAACAAAATCGTTACCAAACAGAGCCTTAACTTTCAAAATGTCTATTCTAGTCCTTGAATTGTAAGATAATAACTATTTTAGTCCTTACCCTTCAATATCTACTCAAACAATCTATAGTTTCGACACATGTTCAGATTAATATCTTAATATACATTTTCGAAGTCGTCAAATAGTTAACTATAGAATAACAGTAAGTACGAAAATAGTTACTTTCTAAAATATCAGGTCAAAATAGATACAATGGAAGTTTTAGGACCAAAGTCTAATAAATCTAGTACCAAAATGAGATTTATACCTAATAAATATTCCGACCTGGATCATCATCAATGTCTTATTTGTTGTAGGACCTCGGACGTCCAAACATCGGTGCCAGCCACATTGAAACACACAGATGAAACTAAAGAATTCCAGACAGAAAGTTCAGGCAATTGACCTTGGCTAATCATTTCCTCCAACCACATCACTGCTTCATATTGTTTACCGATCGAACAAAGACCTCCGATTAGCGTATTGAACGTGTCGGAACAAGGTCGATACGATTTGATAACCATTTCCTCCAACATCTTACATGCTTCAATGTATCTATTTTCAGCACAAAGTCCATGTACTAAAATACTGTATGTTTCCTTGTCTGCAACAAGACCGACCTGCTTTGCCATTTTCTTCAAATACTCCAAAGCCACTGTTGATTTGCCCTCATTAGACAGACCCTTCAGAACGATGTTGTACAATGCAACAGATGGAATACAGCTTCCCTTCACAGTTTCCTCGTCAATTACTCTCATTGCATCATCAACTTTTCCTTCTTTGCATAATGCAGCCGCTTTTGCTTCATAGATCGAGGATGGTGGCCTGAAGCCTTTAGCTAGCATGTGGCTCACCACTTTATCTCCCTGATCGGTCACGTTTTCGTTATATAGATCAACAGCCATGGCACAATAGGTAGCCAAGCTGGGAATTCCACCTTTGATTAAGGCTTCATTGAATAACCTCTTGATTTCATCGATGGTGAGCTTGCTATTCTTACATTGGTCGAGGTCAATCCGGTAATGAACTCGCTTGGGGGCTTTCAGTCCTTTCCTCAATATCTTGCCAAGTATTTCCACAGCCTGCTCAACCTCTCCATTAGCACATAAAGCATACAAAAGGGTTCTATAAATAACAATGTCCCCTCCACTGCCCCTTTGAGAAATCCTCCAAAACATAGAATACAACAAATGGACGGCCTCATTAAGCCTTCCATCTTGGCACAGTCCTTTCATTAGAATCAAATAACTCAGCCTATTTGGATAGCAGCCTTGGTAATCCATCTCTTGAAAGATATGTAAAGCAAGTTCAGATTGAGCTCTCTGGCAAAGAGATTGCATAAGCAAATTCAAGGACTGAGTTCTGGACTTCACACCCCAACCATAAGAGCTCTGCTGAAAAAGCTGACAAGCGGCATCAAGCCGAGACTCATTCAACAGGATTTCCAAAAGGGTATTGAAAGTTTGTGTTCTATTGGTACAGTTAAATCTCCCGAGGCTTTTGAACAAAGATATGCCTTCTTCCAGTAATCCATGACTAGCATACGTTTTAATTGCAAATGAAAATACAGAATCTTTGCACTCACAAGAATCATCTTTCATTTGATCAATCACTTCTCTCATCTCGACGACTCTGCCCGAGTTTCCGAGTATATCAATCATTGCGGCATACACCGGACCATTGTGTCGATAACCCGGGTACCTACATTTGGCTTCCTTAAAGAGTTGGAAAGCTGTAAAGGGATTATTCTGCTTCCTGATAATCTGAGAGAGGTGTGTGGGAGTTAACATCCTTGGCCACCTTACAGTCATAGCTCCACTTATTTGATTCAAGTGACCAAAACCTCACGGAAGTGCGGCAAGAATCAAGTGAATTTAAGAAATTTTAGGGACGGACATTTTGACAAACACCTTATGTGCAGAGGGAAAGTTCAGAGGTGGAGAACTTCACCTGTTTGGTCGGATTCTGTGTGGGCTTGAAAAAAGGTTAAAAAAATAAATGGAATTCGGCTAAGGACATAGCCATAGCCTTTTCTTTTTCTCAGAGACAGAAATGTACAGCCGCGGATCCCTCCAAGTTCGGCGAGAGCGCCCAACCGCGTATCCTAACTTTTGGCGATGTTTCTTCTTTGAGATTTTTTTTCCCTTTTTCCTTTTACTTTTGAAAATTATATAATATATATATAATATATTCTGAGTTATGATTCAAATTTTTTATATGTACGTTAAACAGTGAGCTATTATAAAAAACGAGCTAATTCAATGATAATTCATATATATCTCCAATTAAAAACTTGTGAGTTATGATCTTCTTATATATATAATGATTCTTAAAATTATTAATTAAATATTTTGCTAAAATATGTTAGTAGAATACTCGTGTGTGAAAACGTGATTCTTGTATAAGAGAGAATGAATTTTTATTCATTAATCCATTGCAGTATACAAATGTAGAGCCCATATATATAGACTTAGACTATTGGGCTTTTCTGTTATAATGGGCTATGTACAATAACAATGGGCTACACTTAGTGATTACACTTAACAGTGTGTTGTTAAATTATTGTATTGTTAACATTTTTGTACACGTGCATAATGCCTCGACATGTCACTTAGAAGAATGAACTTTTTGATGAGTGGATCGAATCTTGCTACCAAATAGGTTAGAATTTATGTGTCATGTAAAATGTCAACATTTTCTAAATAATTTCAAACATTTTTTAGGAACAGCCTAATTGATAATTTTTAATACATTTTAAAGTTTGAATTTGATTGATGATAAAAAAAACATAAATTTGAAAAAAAAAAATTGAGTTGCATGCTTTTAAAAATATGTCCAACTTGCGTCTAGAAATATATTTATAAACGAGTAGCAGTTACCAACTAAATATTTAGTTTAATCTAAAATAATATTAATTAATTTATTAACCATTTTCGTTATAAATTTTGTATGATTATTTTACAATGTTATATAATTTATAATATGTTATATTTTACATGTTTTTAATTTTAACAAAAATAAAATGAGTTTATAAGATGAAATAATATATTTATCAAAAGTTTTTTTTAACATTTTTTAATGAAATTTTGTATTTTTCAAATTTCAAATTCAAAATCTAAAAACTTCAAAAACGTAAAAATGTTATTTTCAAAATTTCGCCATTATAGAATTTGAAACTGTCTTAAAAACAAATCTATCAAATGCTAACAAAAATATATATTTATTGAATCCACTGAATTTAAAAATAAGAAATAGAATCCGAATTGACAATCAAATGAGCCTTAAATCTTTTGCTACTCTATTTTATTTTAGAATTGTGGCATGTAGGGTCCTTATACCACTATTGTGTCCTGTTGGATCAGTATAACCTAGGAGAGGGGTGAATAGGGTTTTGTTAGAGAGGGGTGAATAGGGTTTAATTAACAAAATGTAAATTTTTTAATAAATGGCCCAATTTAAACAAAAATAATAGATATATGCAATTTTAACAAACTAGGATAAAATAAATTCTAAGGAAAACCAGAGAAATTTAAAGCAAAAATTAAAATTCTAAAATTAATTGCAAAAATAAATAAGAGATATGGTAAAAGAATTTTGACACCGGAACTTTTTATAGTGGTCCGACACAATTGTCCTACCGCACTTCCCAAGCACCTCTTAAGTTGTAAATTGAAATTCTGACTCTTTACACAGTAGGAGTCAAATCGGTACAATGTTATTTTTTCGAAAGCAAGAAAAAACCCGATCCTTTCTACGGTTCACGATCAAACCGTTACAACTGCTCTTTTTCGGGCTCAAGAACAACCCTTACAAAGATTTGGAATTTTGAATGCACAAATTTACAAACTCTCTCAAGGAGTGGGTATACAAATTTGTACTCACAAATTTGTGAGAAAAGTTGATGCAAATAAAAGCTCTCAATTTGACTAAGAAAAATAAAATTGGAAAAATTTTCTAGTATATGGTGGTATAGAAAATTTTCCACTTCCGTTTCGAACTTTGAACAGTGTATGGTCCATGAAACAAAATAACAATATCATTTAATGATATGCAAAATTGTGAATAGAAGCAGGTACTAGACAGTATTAAAATTTCCAACATCTTTCTTCTTCCCTCTCATTTTCATTATTATTTTTATCATTCTAGCCAAAAATTTTGGCCTCGTCGGATAACATTTTGTTTTTGGTTTTCTAGGCTTGTTAGTACTACTTCTACATATTTCCTTGCTTTGCTGCCTCCTTTATAAAAATGTTAGCGAAATTAAAAAAAAAAGTAAAAAATAAAATAGTTTTCAACTTTTGTTTTTTTTTTTTTAAATATGGTTAAGAATGTAAATGTGCTTTTAAGAAATGTGTAAATATACTTAAAAAAATTGCGAGCAAACAAACATAACTTTCAAAAACATAAAACAAAAAACGAAATAGTTATGGGTATGTTTGATAACCATTTCTATTTTTGGTTTTTATTAGTTTTTTGTTTTTGGATGTTTGATAACATTTTTTTTCTAAAACAGAAAAATCAAACATTTTTTGTAACAATTTTTAGTTTTCTGTTTTTAAAAAGTTAGAAAATAGAAAATATATATTAGAGAGAAAATTCTATGTAGAGTAGAGATGACAATGGCATGGATGCGAGTGAGGATGTTCCCTCACTCTCGTGCTCGTGAAAATTTTTAGTCTCCGTCTCCACCTCGTTATGCGGTTCGAGAGATATTCTCGAGAAAAATTATCGGTTTTATAATTGTTTTTAATTACTTTTAGAATTTAAGTATAAAAAAAGTGTAATAAATATATATTAACTATTTAAAAATTGAATTGGAGATGGGGTCGGGACATGCATTCCCTATTTATAGGCTCGACCCTACAGGAATTTTTGTCATCCCTAATGTAAGACATGAAAATACAAGTTTAGAGAGATGTAAATAAACTTTTGGGAGATAAATTTTAGAGATAAATCAAAATATTTAGGAAAAAAAATTAATGAAAGAAAAGTTAAAGACAAAAAGAGAAATTTTAGAGAAAAAAAAGTAAAGTCGAGAGGTAAAGATACGTAAAAGAAAAAAAATTAAAAAGAAAGAGAAATTACAGTGAAAAAGAATTTAGAGATAAAAACAAAATTCAAAATATAATTTTTAGAGAAAATAAATAAATACAAAGATAAATAAAAATTACAGTGAAAGAAAATTGAACTAGAAAAGAGGATATAATTTTTAGAGGAAAAAATAGATTGGGAAGGAAAGAAAAGTTATAAAAGACGAAATTTTAAAGAGAAAAAAGTTCGGAAAAATATTAAATTATTACAGAGAAAAATGAAACTGGACTGTTAGAAAAAAAATAATAAAAATACAGAAAAATTTGAAGAGAGAGATAAATAATAATAAATATTCAAAATATGAAAATTTTAGAGAGATAAAAATAAATTTTGTAGAGAGAAATTTATTTTGGTATTGGCACTTTTAGCTTTAATTTATTATGCGGTCTATTTTCAAGTTACTGAACCAAACTTTTTACGTGCAAACTTCGGAACTCATTAATTGGTAGGTTGTGTTCCTTCGACACTCTGTTTAGGAGATCCTTTATCAATATGGATAGAATATATCTTTTCATAGATAATCTTAGATACATTCATTACGTTGATTCTAGTTTTGGGCTGAAAAAGCTTGTCGATCCAAATGAATGGTTTTTTTAGAGATAAATATCATAAAGAAAAAAAAAGTTGACTATTAAAAGAAAAAATCAAATTTTGAAAAACAAAAATCTGTTTTGAAAACTACTTTTTTTTTTTGAAATTTACATCGAATTTCAAAATGATTTTTGAAAAACAAAAAACAGAAAATTGAATCGATTATCAAACAACACTATTTTTAAAAAAACTAAAAACCAAAAACCAAAAACTAAAAACGAAATAGTTATTCGTACCCAGCAAGGACTTTAGAATTCACTATACGAATATTTTTCCCAACCAATAATTCCTAACCCCAAAAGATTATTGTTGTTATGGGTGAAATTAATCTCTACCAATCACGCGCCCAAGGATGCATAGCAATTATTTGAAGGGATTAGTACGTTGATAGACTATTTAGACACTATAATTACGATTAAATGATATAAATTTACACTTTTGTCATGGAACAATTCCATTTAAGATGATATCCATCACTCAATTTACTAACATATCATTTTGTATCTCACCTCAATATTAATTAATTTTTAAAATCCAAAATTGGTTACGAGGTTACATTTTAAATCCTTTAAATTTTGCTTAATTAGACTTTCCAAGAATAAAAAAATATCAAATTCCCAAAATCCTCTGAAAAAATTCGAAAACCTCCTCCCTCCGACTTTTCTTCTTCCTCTGTTGTTCTGTTTCCGTCCATTCCTTCGTCTCCGGCCGTCGTCTGTGTTCCTTCGTTTCCAGTCATCGCCTCCATTCTTCTTCGTTGTTGGAATAGTCTGTCTAGCTTCTCCTTCGTCTCCGGCCGCCCGTCCATTGTTTCTGTCCGTTTATCCCGAGGTTTCTTTTTTGTCACTGGCCGCCCGTCAACCGATTCGAGCTTTCCGTTTATCCCGACCATTGTCTAGTCGCCGACCAGAAGGTTTGTAGGTTATTTGCTTTGTTTGTTAATTGTAAAGGGATATAGTCGTATATACTTTATAGTCAGATATAGGTTATATCTACATATAAGTGTATGTTATAATGGCTATAGTTTATATCACCATTGTTAAGTGCATGTTGCTTAAGTTTATAACCGGCTATAGTTTATATTTTCATATATATATATATAAAAGTGTATGTTATAATGGTTATATTATTGAAATTTGGCTAAAAATGGTAATGAAATGAAAAAAGTAGAATATATTAAGGAATAAATTTAGGAATTCTAGAATAATTGAATATTTTGTAATAAATTTCATTCTTTAGTCTTTAGTAGAATTTGTTAAGGAATAAACTGAGGAATTATGAGAATGATTGATTTAAGCTCCAATATAATTTAATTTTTACAAAATCAAATTTAGAATATTAATCTTTTGCATTTAAATAAAAGATTAATTATAATATATATAAATGTCATAAATAAGGACAAATTTGACATTTTGAAAAAGTTTTAATCAAAAGGTCTAAAACTTTAAAATTTGTAAATATTGGACATTTATGAAAATAAGTTTTCAAAATAGCTTATCCAATGTATTATTGTTATTTGAACTTTGAAAACTAAGACCACAAATGCAGGCTGGGCCCAAAGGATAAGGCCCACAGGCCAACTTGTCAGCCCCAAACCATGGCCCAACTGGTCAACCATGGGCCAACAGTCCATGGGCTTGCTCCTATGCTCCAATAGCTTAATTACTAGGGAAATCTTTAGGAACGGTTACTCACAGGTTATCGTTAAGCAAAATGACCAAAGTTTTTCTAAATTGCATGATATGGCGAAAGTTGGTTTCTTAGATTTTAGGGGAGGTGTATAATTTCTTATTTATCCCTCCACACATTTCATGTCTATATTGCCCTTGCAGTCTTTCTCTAATTCCCTTAAATCTCTCCTAAAATAGCAATGTTATCGAGTTAATATTGAAACCACCTTAACTACAAAATCTACATAATTTCTAAAATCTTTCCACAAAATTTAAACCACAAAATCTAACTATATCATACTTAATATTGAAACCACCTTTAACTACAAAATCTATATAATTTCTAAAATCTTTCCACAAAATTTAAACCACCAAATCTACGTATATGATTCAAACAAGTTTAAAATGTGTTTAATTTTTTTAAACAAACCTAACTAATTGGTTTGAACATTCCACTGTAATCAGCAACCTTAAATA
>NW_019104727.1:240581-271957 GCF_001995035.1 Momordica charantia
TCGGGCTAGGTTTTATCATTCTAAGTCCAAATCCCAAATCCAAACCATTATTTGTGACCACTTCCCATTTTACAAGAATCACTCATTCCAACATTCACTATTCTTTAAAAACTTTAGAGTTTGGAAATTGTTTAGAAGTCCTTGAGGATCGATACTTGGATACTCCATCCATTTTATATTACTCTGACAGGTGTGCGCTTGCATCTATATAATTGTTACCACGCTTAGCGCGTGCGTTCAGCATAAACGCCCAGTCAATTTGACCCAACTTGAGCTACGAGCACTCGTGAATGATTGATTTGCCATTAATGGTCGCATATTCGTGGACATGAAAACATTCTGCAGTGAAAAAAGTGCAGCTACGGGCTTTACTGGAGTGACCTGCAGTTAACGAATGTTGATTAACTCGGTTAATGAGTTTGACTAATTAATCTCGTAAAGACATTCTTCAGTAATATCATCATGACTTTCGATTATCGTTGGTGCTTCTAATGTATATGTCCATTAGGTCCCCTTGCTAGCTCACTGATAGTGCATTTTATGAACCACATTTTCATGACATTCAGGTGAGAATTATTTAGCATTATTCGATCATTTATGGCTTAGTTACGTGCATAATTGATGTTTTTACATGATCAAGCCATTAGAAAGAATTAGAGCATAAACGATCAATTGAGAGGAAAACTAGTGCAGAAATGGGAGCTTAATGCAGCCACATCAGCACCGCAACGCCATCATGTAGCGTCATGGTGCCTACAGACAAAGCTTAGCCTATTTCCGTGATGACAGCGCTGCACCGTTGTCATGTAGCAGCATGGCGCTATGATCTTTCTCATCCGTCACAATTTTGGGACAGTGCCATGACGCTCACTAATGGCGATGAGATGATTAGTGCGTCGTTTTTAAGACTTTTTGACATTCTCACATTGGAGAATTGGAGTTTTGAGAGGTTTGGCTCGAGAGTTAAAGTGAGAAGGGCGATGAGACGATTTTCAAAGGCCCGTGATCGTTGAGATTGAGTGGGTGACAGTCAATCGACAATACGGCTTTAGTTTCTCTCCTTTCCTTTAACTTTTCTAGATTTATTTTGAAATTCTCAGCGAGATTTTATTGTATTTTCATGAACATGAGTAGCTAATCTTCTTGTTCTAGGGATTCATGTAGCCGCTGAATTTATGAGTTGGAGATATTAACAATTGTCTTGTTTGATTTGTATTTAATCTATTTGTCCATTTATTCGCTTAATGCTTTTAATCTCTTGATCACGGATTAATTGTTGCTAAATCTGAATCTTACGCTCGGATGAGGTGGTTTAGATTGGAACTTGAATGCATGACTGAGATAGTTCGTAGATAAGGAGATTTAGAATTATCTTACAGGTTGTTAAAAGAATAAGACTTAAGGCCTTGCTTGTTAATGAAACTAGATACGGATATTAGTTTCTTGATAAGTGGGAGAATTAATTGTGGTTAGGAGACACAGTTACGATTCTTGATTTCTTGACTTATAGATTTATTGAATATTCAATGTTGACATGTTTAATTTGTCTGCTTGTAGGTTTAGTTGGTGAAATGATCTCCCTAGGACCCGTTCTCCATAAAAGTTTTCTTTACTTACCAGTTTATTAAAACTTGACCTGTACACTTGCGGTAAAAATTTTCTGCTACAAGTTTTTGGCGTCGTTGTCGTGTATTGGCAATTATTTTAGTTTCACTTGATACTATGGAGAATTTTTTTAATCTTACTTTAGAGTTGTTTTTTTAATTTTTGTGTCTTTTCTTACTTGTTCTTGTTTTTCTCGGAGTTGATTTGTTTGTGCAAGGACGAAGACACAGTTTTAGTTCCTTTTGATCCTGAAATTGATAAAACCTGTAAAATAAATCGAAAGGAGAAAAAGAAGATGACTGCAGAGATGGATCCACCACCACCTGTGGAACGACCCCAATTAGAACAAAATAACCAAAAGACCATTAGAGATTACTGCCAGCCAAACTTTTCTGAACATGTTGGCATAACCAATTTGCAAATTAATGCCAACAATTTTAAGTTGAAACCTGGCCTCATCTAGATGGTTCGAGAAAATACATTTAGGGGCGATGCCACAGACGATCCAAACAATCACTTGACAATGGTTTTAGATGTTTGTGGTACTGTGAAGATGAACGGACTAACTGATGATGCTATTCGCGATGAACGGACTAACTGATGATGCTATTCGCTTACGCCTTTTTCCTTTTTCTTTGAAGGATAATGCGAGGATTGGTTGAAATCCTTGCATCCAAGCAGTGTTAATTCTTGGCAAGAGATGGTTCAGGCGTTTCCCACAAAAATTTTTCCACCTGCCAAGACAACTCAACTTAGAACAGAGATTGGATCATTCGGGCGATATGATTATAAGCAATTGTTTGAGGTCTGAGAGATACAAGGAGCTTCTAAGGAAATATCCACACCATGGTTATTCGTATTGGCTGCAGATTCAGATGTTTTAAAATGGACTGAATTGACAAACAAGGACTATACTGGATGCTGTAGCTTGAGGTACTTTACTATCCAAAACATCTGAGAATGGTTATATCTTATTGGAGGACATGGCAGCCAATAGTTTTCAATGACCTAGTGATAGATCGAATGCTAAAAGAGTTGTTGGAATGTATGAAATCAATGGGCTAAGTTTCCTAAAAGCTCAAGTTCAAGCTTTGACTACTGCTGTTCTCATTCAATTGAGTTGGTGGCAGTAGCAGATAAATATTCTTACTATGAGGAGCCAACCATCGAGCAAGTTCAGTATGTCAATAAGTGAAATTTTGGCTACAAGGGGAATTAGCAACAGAACTCGCTGCCAACACACTATCACCCAGGATTGAGGAATCATGAAAACTTTTCATATGATAACAACAAGAATGTTCTACAGCCTCTGCTAGGTTTTACATCTCAGCCACCTGAAAAGAAATCATCCTTTGAGGATCTACTTGGGGCTTTCATCAATTAGTCCAGAAGTCGAGCTAATTAGATTGAAAATTAGGTAGAGGACATGGAGGTTAAATTGGAAGGAAACACAACTGCCATCAAGAATATGGAGGTTCAGATAAGGCAAATAGCATCCACCTAGAATACTATGCAGAAAGGGTAGTTTCCAAGTGACACTGAAGTTAACCCACGAGAACATTGCAAATCCGTCACTTTGAGAAGTGGAAAGGAACTCTAGGAGCCTAAAAAGAAAAAAATTGAAGAACCAGTCATCACAACTGAGGAACAGGAAAAAAAAAGAGGAAGTTGTAAATGAGACCACTCCTGCACTACAGGCTGACAAGCCTACTTGTTCTATTCCTTCTAGTCCTTCTGACTCTTTACCTTATCCTGAACATTTCCAAAAGAAAAAGATTAATTCTCAATTTGCTAAATTTTTAGAAATTTTTAAGAAACTTCACATTAATATTCCTTTTGCAATTGCATTGGAAGAAATGCCAAATTATGTGAGGTTTATGATGGAGATTTTGACTGGAAAAATGAAATTTGAGGCTTATGAAACGGTGAATCTCACTAAGGAGTGCAGTGCGATCCTTCAGCGAAAACTACCACATAAATAAAAAGATCTAGAGAGTTTTACTATTCCTTGTACTATTAGTAGTTCATCATTTAATAAGGCTTTATGTCATCTGGGTGCGAGTATTAATTTGGTCCCTTTGTCTATTTTTAGGAAACTTGGTCTTGGAGAGGTGCAACCAACTACGATATCTTTGTAGCTAGCTGATAGATCGATCACTTATCTCAGGGGTGTTATTGAAGATGTTATAGTCAAAGTTGACAAATTCATTTTCCCTGCAGATTTTGTAGACTTAGACGTGGAAGAATATTCAGAGATTCCTATAATTTTAGGACGACCCTTCCTGGCTACTGGACGTGCTCTGATAGACATGTAATTGGGTAAGTTGACTTTGAGAGTTAATGAGGAGGTCGTTGTGTTTGACATATCTCGTGCCATGATATATCCCAATGAGGTAAGTACATGTCATGGGATAGATGTTGTTGATGCAACTGTGGCTGGAATTAGATCTTTCGTTTCATAAATTGATCCCCTTGAAAAATGCATGCTTGGTTCTGATATTAAGAAATTAGGAGAATTAGAGCAGGAGGTTTCTTTTTATCATGATGCTCTTAATCAATTACCAATTATGCATGATAAAAATGTTAAAGTTGATGTGATGGAGCTTAATGATAAAATTGATGAACATATGAAAGCTCTTGCGTTTGAATTGAAACAATTACCTACTCATATTCATTATGTTTTTCTTATTCAGCCTTCTACTTTTCCTGTCATTATATCTGCTTCTTTGAGCCAAGTAGAAGAGGAAAAATTGTTGAGAATTTTGCGCACTCACAAATCTGCTTTAGGATGATCCATTGCTGATATCAAGGGCGTTAGTCATTCGATAGTTATGCATAAAATTATAATGGAGGACACTTTTCGACCATCAGTTGAGCATTAGAGGAGAATGAATTCGGCCATGAAGGATGTGGTAAAAGCTGAAGTTTTAAAACTCTGTAAGGCAGGGATCATTTATTCTATATCTCACAATTCTTGGGTAAGTCATGTGCAGACTGTGCTAGAGAAATGAGGGACGACAGTAATAAAAAATGAAAAAAAAATGAATTCATCTCTAAAAGGACAGTAACTGGGTGGCGAGTGTGCATTGACTATAGAAAATTAAATAAGGCTACCAGAAAAGATCACTTTCCTCTTCCTTCTATTGATCAGATGCTTGATAGATTAGCAGGTTATCCTTACTATTGTTTTCTTGATGGTTATTCAGGTTACAATCGAATCGCGATTGCTCTTGAGGATCAAGAGAAGACGACAATCACATATTCTTATGGTACCTTTGCCTTCAGCCAAATGCCATTTGGGTTGTGTGTAATGCCCTTACTACATTTCAGCGATGCATGATGGCTATTTTTGCTGATATGGTTGAGGACATCATGGAGGTTTTTATGGATGATTTTTCTATTTTTGGTTCTTCATTTGACACTTGCCTCCATAATCTTTCTCGTCTTTTGTAGCATTGTCAAGAAACTAACCTTGTTCTAAATTGAGAAAAATATCATTTTATGGTTACAGAATGTATTGTTCTGGGACATAAGGTTTCAGAGAAGGGATTGGAAGTTGATAGGGCTAAAATTTCACCGATTGAACAACTTCATCCCCTAACAAATGTGAAAGGAGTTAGGAGTATTTTAGGACATCCAGGATTTAACAGGCGCTTTATTAAAGATTTTTCAAAAGTTGCAAAAGCGTTATGTAATCTTCTTGAAAAAGATGCTCCTTTTCTTTTTACTGATGATTGTTTGCTAGCATTTAATATGTTAAAAGAGAAACTGACTTCTGCACCTGTTATTGTAGTTCCTGATTGGAGCCAACCTTTTGAGATTATGTGTGATGCTAAAATTACACTACTAAAATTTTTCAGAGCAATTTATTATGCAAGTAGGAGTCTTTACAGTGCACAACAAAATTACACTACTACAGAAAAGGAGATGTTTGCTGTAGTTTTTGCTTTCGATAAATTTAGGCCATATTTGTTAGGCACTCAAGTGATTAGACCACGCAGCTCTTCGATATTTATTTAATAAGAAGGATGCAAAACCTCGCCTGATTTGATGGATTATTCTTTTGCAGGAGTTTTATTTTGAGATTAAGGATATGAAAAGTTGTGAAAATGTGGTAGCTGATCACTTGTTGAGGATTGAACAGAACAATCCCAAAACATTCCCCATCACAGAAGATTTTCCTGATGAGAAATTGTATCAGGTAGAGTCTAGTATTTCTTGGTTTGCTGACTTTGTTAATTTTCTTGCAGGAGAAGTATTACCACCGGATCTCAACTCTCATTAAGGGAAAAAATTCTTGCATGATGTAAAACATTACCTGTGGGACGAACCTTTACTTTTCAAATTTTGTTCTGACCAAATCATTCGAAGGTGCGTACCAACTGAGGAAAATAATAATATTTTGTATGAATGTCACTCCTTACCTTATGGCGGGCACTTTGGACCTACTCATACTGCTGCTAAAATATTGCAATCTGATTTTTATTGACCTACCATCTTTAAGGATTGTTATACTTTTGCAAAGACTTGTGACATGTGCCAAAGAACACATAATATTTCTTGAGGTCACGAAATGCCCTTAACTGCTATTTTAGAGGTAGAATTATTTGATGTTTGGGGTATTGATTTTATGGGTCATTTTCCTTCTTCACATGGGTATCTTTATATTTTATTGGTTGTTGACTATGTTTCTAAATGGTTTGAAGTTGTGGCCATGAAAAAGAGTGATGCACGTGTTGTGTTACAATTTTTGCATAAGAATATTTTAACTAGATTTGGCACTCCACGTGCTATTATCACTAATGAAGTCTCGCATTTCTGTAATAAATTGTTTAATTCGATGCTCACCAGGTATAGAGTTAAACATAAAATTTCTTTAGCTTATCATCCTCAAACTAATGGTCAAGCTGAAACGTTTGACAGGGAAATCAAGCAGATCTTGGAGAAAACAGTCAAAACAAACCGAAAGGATTGGACGTTGAAGTTGGACGATGCACTATGAGCGTACAGAACAACTTTCAAAACTCCAATTGGTATGTTACCATATCGATTGGTGTTTGGGAAAGCTTGTCTCCTTCTGGTGGAATTGGAACACAAAGCCTGTTGCGCCATCAAGAAATTGAAGTTTGATCTCCAAAAAGCTAGGGAGCAACGCCTTTTGCAACTTAATGAGATTGAAGAATTTCATTGTCAAGCTTATGAAAATGCCAAGCTTTACGAAGAAAGAACAACAAAGTGGCATGATAAAATGATTCAACATCGATCTTTCGAGCCCGGGCAACAGGTTCTTTTATTTAATTCTCGATTACGTTTATTCCCTGGCAAACTAAAATATCGATGGTCAGGTCCTTTTACCATAAAGTCTGTTTTTCCACATGGCGCCATTAAACGACAAGCAAGTGATGGAAGATCTTTCAAAGTCAATGGGCAACGACTCAGACATTACCTTTGCATGGAAGAGAGAAGTTTTGATAAAATTCTTTTGGATGAACCAAATTGATCGATAGTTACCTTGTCTAGCTAAAGACGTTAAATAAAGTGCTTTTTGGGAGGCAACCCATATATTTCTTTCATTTGTTTACTTTTGTTCTATTTACTTTATTTTTCTTTTCGTTATTGTTAGGTTCTTACTAACCTTTTTTTTTGTTTCTTTATTTGTGTAGGAAAATAAGAAGAACAAAAAAACCGCATGCTGGATGCGTGGAAGCGCCATGGCGCATGCAAGGGTGCTACAACGCTCTGCAGCGCCTGGTCCAACAGGATTTCCCTAGGGCAGAGGGCCATGCCACTCACTTATAGCGCCATGGCGCTATCGTGATTTCTGGGATTTCAAACCCAGATTTCGTTCGAATTTCAGCTGGCCCTTTTTCGAACCTTAAGCGCCATAACGCTCCCCCGCCGTTCTCCCTCCCTTTTTCCTCTGTTTTTCTTCGATTTCTCTCTATTTTTGGCCGATTTCATCATCGATTCACATTTTCTACCCTCTATTTCATGCATGCATGCTCTATTGGAGCGATTTTGGGAGTTCAAGTTGTGTGGGTTTGTGTCAAATCCACAAGTTTTTCCTAACCAAGTAAGATTTCGTTGTTTTAAGGCCAACTTATACACTGATTATTGGTTGTTGTTGTCTTTATTGCAGTTCTCGCTCTGGGGTTGGAATTTTTTGAAGTGAAAGTACATTTCTAGAGTGTTTTTTGTCGTTTTGTTGTGTTTATACTGTTATGGCTCCAAAACGAGCACGTGATGCCTCCTCATCTTCTCTTTCATATGATAGAAATAAATTTGTTAATGAGAAGGCATCCACCTGATTCTCTACTGTAGCGGCTCACAAGAGTCTTATTCAGGAACTGAGCCTACTACCTGACGAGGTCCATGAACAGAGCATGTATGAGAATATTGTTTCTAGAAGGTGGGTCAATTTTGTTTAGTAGCCTGATGTAGTCGTGGTCCCCTTTGTTTGGGAATTTTATGCTAATATCCATGAATGGTCGAATATTTCTTTTGTTCGGGGAAATAGCGTGGCTTTCGATAATATCTCTATTAACGAATTCTTTGAGCTCCCCAACTTTGATCAAGACGACTATAATCGGTATACTAGTGAGGACCTTGACATGGATCAGATCATCCGTAGTTTATGCCGCCAGAATGTTGAATGGAAAATGAGGCACGGTGAAGCCATTACCTTCAAATCTGCCGATCTGACTGTTCACAATAAGGTATGGCAATAATTTTATTTGTTCAAAGTTACTTCTGGTGACCCACATGAGCGACGTCACCAAAGAACGGGCCATATTGCTATAAGCCATTGTTACCGATAAGTTTATCGATGTTGGGCGGATTATCAAGCAGAGCATTAAGCATGCCAGACGCGGTAGCATAACAAGTGGCCTTCCCCATCCCATGCTGATAACCGATCTCTGTAAGAATGTTGGTGTTGTTTGGGAACCCACAGGGACATTACTGGGTCCCAAAAGAGTGATGGAAAAGAATTACATTTTGTYTATCCGTGGGTGGGAGCCCCTTATGGAGATTGAAGGCCCTGCGGAAGAACACCAAAAGTCCATGTCGATCCACCTCCACAACAGGGCGCTCCCCGACCACTTGAGGAGGACGTTTGCCATCTTTCACGTCAGTTCCATCGTTTTCAGGTGAATTAGAGGCTGCAATTTGACTATCTTGTTCAATGTTTTCTGGCTCAACAATCAACGCAGCCTCTTCCTCCACTTCCACAATTTCATGATTCATCCACTAAGGACGAGGACCAGTGATGCTTCGTCATCATTCAGGGCAATTTCCTTCTACTCCCTCATTATTTTGTTCGGACTGTAATTCTTAATTTCATTGCATTTTTTTCTTTACATTGGGACAATGTAACATCTAAGTTTGGGGGTGGTTGAATCTGGTATGTAATAATTATTTTTGGATGATATGTTTATTCTATTTCATATATTCTGATTCCCTTTTGAAACCTTGAATTATGATTAATATCCTTGAATACTTGGTGAGTTATAAATGCATCTTTGAGTGGCTTTCCTATGCATGAAAGAGATAAGTATGACCGTTTTTGTTTTCCTTCTTGAAAATTATATGATGGTTTCTCGTTGGATTATTGAATGAAAATTGCTATTGACTTGACACTATTGACATACCCAGTGAGCTTTTGAGCCTTAGAGCAATCTATTACATCTGGCTCATTTTCATTCTTGTGTGTGATCGAACTTGGCATATTTATTATACAACTTGCTGGTAAATGCATTTTGTAACCACTTGTTTGAATTGGTGTCTTAAGATGATAAGGGCAATTTAGCCTTACGCACAATTTGAGACTTCTAAAGATCCTACCTTTTATATTTTCATTTAGAGAGACATATTTGAGCCTAATTTTCCATTCTTTTTCTTGGATTGAACATATTTATTAACCCCGAGCCTGTTTCAAATATCATCCTCCATATTTCTTCTTTACCAGTATCAAGACAATGGAGGAAAAGTTGCATTTGTTTTGGTGCCAACTTTGTAAGCTAGAAAAAAAAAAGTATAAAAAAAGAAAGAAAGAAAATGAGTATGGTTGAAAAAAAAACAAAACAAAACAAAACAAGAAAATTGTATATAAGGGTATATTTCTTCTTTGTTGAGCGATGTAGAGAAATCATTTGGTGAAGTATCTTTCAAGGAGCAATAAATTCTTGTATTTCTCTAGGAGTATTAGTGTTTGATGGTGCATTGTATTCTTTGTTCTGTGGCTTCAGTACGTTATGTAGTTAGCATGCAATCTAATATCTCATTTTTCTTGATTTTGAGCCTCTTAAATTCATATTACCTCACTTTACCTGAGCCCCATTACAACCTTTATCAAAGTCCATTTGATTTTGTGCATTTAATTCATATTTGAGAGGGGAGAATTGATTCACTTGCAAGCTTATGGTAATAATGTGCTTTGTTCTGATTCTGAGAGTTAAAACACGTTGAAAATACTTTGAGAGATTTGAGCGAACTCTTGTGAGAGTGTCAAGTTTTTGTGTTTGATTTCATGAAGTCAACGAGATGCTTGATTTTTTATTTTTCAAAATATTTTGTTCACTACTTAATCTGTTGATTTTCATCTGGAATTATCTCATAGAATGCATGATTGACTTACCTGTGTTTTTGGAGATTAAAAAGTTGAAAGGGTATAAGAAAGGGAGTTAGTATGTTGAGTTACGAGATGTTCAGGGATGAACGTGATTTAGGTGTCAGTTGTCTGTTTGGATTTAGTGGTTGTTAACTAGTTTTGTTTGCTTGAGGACAAGCAAAAAGCTAAATTTGGGCGTATTTTGATAATGCATTTTATGAACCACATTTTCATGACATTCAGGTGGGAATTATTTAGCAATGTTCGATCATTTATGGTTTATTTATGTGCATAATTGATGTGTTTACAGGATCAAGTCATTAGAAAGAATTGGAGCATAAACGATCAAATGGGAGGAAAACTAAAGCAAAAAGGGGAGATAATTAAGCCACATCAGTGCCGCAGCACCATCATGTAGCGCCATGGTGCTTGCAGGTTAGAATTGAGAGCAAAATCATGAAGAAGCAGCGCCACAGCGCCAGTACACAGTGCCATGGTGCCTGCAGACCAAGCTTGGGCCTCTTTCCTTGATGACAGCTCCGTAGTGCTGTCTTGTAGCACCATGGCGCTACGAACTTGCTCGTCCGTCACAATTTTGGGAGAGTACCATGGTGCTCACTAATGGCACCATGGCATTGTAACGATGCCCTCACATAAATAAAATATTAGTGCGCCATTTTTTAGGACTTTTGGACCTTCTCACATTGGAGAATTGGAGTTTGAGAGGTTTGGCTCTAGAGTTGAAGCAAGGAGGGCAAGGAGACGATTTCCGAAGGCTCATGATCGTGGAGATTAAGTCGAGGACAGTCAATCGACACTACGAYTTTAGTTTCTCTCTTTTCCCTTATCTTTTCTAGATTTATTATGAAATTCTCAGTGAGATTTTATTGTATTTTCATGAACATGAGTAGCTAATCTTCTTGTTCTAGGGATTGATGTAGCCGTTGGATTTATGAGTTGGAGTTATTAACAATTGTCTTGATTGATTTGTATTTAATCTATTTGTGCATTTATTGGCTTAATGCTTTTAATCTCTTGATCACGGATTAATTGTTGCTAAATCTTGATCTTACGCTCGGGAGAGGTGGTTTAGATTGGAACTTGAATGCATGACTGGGATAGTTCTAACATCGGGAGACTTAGAATTATTTTAGAGGTTGTTAAAAGAATAAGACTTAAGACTTTGCTTGTTAATGAAACTAGATAGGGATATTGGTTTTTTAATAAGTGGGAGAATTAATTGTACTCGGGAGAGACAATTATGATTCTTGATTTCTTAACTTATAGATTAATTGCATATTCAATCTTGGCATGTTTAATTTGTCCGCTTGTAGGTTCAGTTGGTGAAATCATTTCCCTAGGACCCATTCTGCATAAAAGTTTTCTTTAGAGTCTTTTATTCGCTTTGTTATTTGGTTTTTTTTTTGTCAAAAGAAATTCTTGTTGTTTCTCTAGATAAAATTGGACAATATTATCTCTAATACTTGAGTGACTAGAAACCAATCTAGTGGACGATATCGGTAATTACTTACCACTTTTATTAAAACTTGACATGTACACTTGCAGTAAGCATTTTCTACTCCACTCACAACGGGTAAAACGAGGATCAACTTTTTGGAAAAATGTGAAATGTTCAAATTGCTCAAGAGATTATATATGTATGTTTATACATTATAATATATATAGTTAGTTCTAATTAAAATTATATATTATGAGAGAAATTATTTGAACGAGATTCAAATAAAATTACTCTGATTATGATTTATATTAAAACTATATGTTAAAAATAATGTGATTAAGACGTACATTACCATTATAGGTTATACCAGCGAAATGCTTTTAGAATGTGATTCTATTTTGATAATAAATAATTAAGTGTTAATTATTTATTTAGTTAATATATATATGTATTTATTTATTTATTTAATTCATTAATTAATTGTTAATTAGATTAATAATTAATTAATTAAAACCAATTAATCAATCAATCAGATTAATTAATTATATATATATATTAATTATTATTATTATTTATTAATATTTATTAATATTAACTAATTAATAATAAATAAAATAAAACTCCCCTACAAAACTGCAAGGGAGTGGGGAGTTATGTGACGTGGGGAAACTCCCCACGTCATATGGTTTTAGTTTTCGCAAAAGTGTTCGGCAAAAACAGAACATTCATTCCAAGAAATTCCAAGGCATTCTCTCAAGCTCTCTCTCTCAATTCCCTCTTGTTTTCCAAAAACAAAGCTCCCAGAAGCGAGATCATCGTTCTTAGAGGATAGCGGGAAGATCGGTGGTGGTGTTTGTTGGTGATTCCTTGAAGAACGGTTCTTCAAAGGTAAAGAAAAACTTTCCCCTGCATTTTTCTCTTTGTTTTTGTGTGTTTTTTGTTCCTAAAACTTCAAGAACAAAGATCGTCGTTTCCGCTGCGGGATTTACGTCCTTTCACCCTCTCGGTGATTAGTGACAGATTTTACTTTGTTGTTGGAAGGGGGAAGGTTTCTCGGGCTCGGTCACTCCAGATTTCGATTAGCCTTCCATTAGGGAAGTCATCTGGGCGTGGGCCGCTCTCATCTCATTATGGAATCCAAAGCTCTTTCGATGGGGATATCTGACCTTCTTCTTACCGAGGTGTCCCATCGGGTGAAGTGTGTTGACAATGTCCCTGGTCCCCCTCATCTTTTGCGGTGTAGAAGGAGTCGGAGCAGACTTGTCAATTGCCTTGTCACGCAATGCTCCTCGTCGACGGTGTTTTCGTGGGACAACTCCTTGTCGGGGACCATCGTGATGATGTCTTAGTGCGAAGAACTATTTTTTGTTTTTTGGCTTGAAAACGTCGTCTCCACAGACGGCGCCAACTGTTGACGGTGAATTTCGGTTGAGGGACACTTGTACACAAATGAGCAATCCTGCTTGAAACCAAAATACTCGACGTCGGTGCGGTAATCGGAAACCTAAATCACTTCGATGGTCAAGTCAGTAAACGGAATAGAAATAAGAATAAGACATCAGAGGTATTAGTAAAAGATTTTTCACTTGCCTGGTGAAGAAGAAGGTCCCTCCTTTTATAGCCTCAAGGGCTGGCCAGAAAGGACTACGGTTAGAGGTGGTAGGGATTTCGCGTGTTGTACGATGGGAGCATGCTTCCAGTAGGTGCAAGGTAGCACCACCACCTGTGGCTCTGGGCATGTTGCCCGCGTCTACGGAATGTGCTTATCGTACCAATAACATGCATTCCCAGCGACAACTATATACAGGGCGTGACCGGCTGTGGTCTCTTGTTCCCTCCAGGCAGACATGTGTCGACAATGCTTGCCTTAGGAAGGTAACCGTCAGTGGTCCCCAGCCTGTAGAGGAGCGAACGCATGTCCTGCTCGGGTTTTACCTATAACAATTATAATGTCGTGTTGAAATTGTGATAGAAAAAATGGGATCAAACTAAAATAAAAGGACCAAAATGGTCAGTTTTAAAAGTACAGGGTCCAAAATAAATATTTGAAAATACGGAGATTAAAATAAATTAAATCTGAAAGTACAAAAACGAAAACAAACATTTTAAAAGTGCAAGGACTAAACTGACCCGAAATTGATATTACCTAAACAAAACTAGTATTTTAACCATGATTAAATTAAAGGGTTTGTAACAGAATCATGACTGTCGCTAAGCACACGATATACAAAATGGGAGAGATTAAAAAAAAAAGAGTGGTAGAGATCAGTTAAACCTATCCTTTTACCACTTACCTTTTATTTTATTTTGTTTTATTTCTTCTTATTGTCTTTTTTTATTATTATTTTTTATTATTTTAAGTAAACTAAAAGATATCTACGAGATTTAACCAAATCAAACTAGAGCAAAATTATCAGTACTTTTAAAATATAGGAATCAAAATTAAAATTAAGTCTATGTCATATGAATTAAATTTAAAATTTTAAAATTATAGAGAGCAAATTGAAATTAAGATCAAATTATTGGACCAATTTATTCATATAATTATTTTATCTAATTTCATTTTGATATATGAATTTTTTAATTATTTTTTAAAATTTTAAAATGTTCATGTAAGTCTTTAATGAGATAGTTTAAACGACCGAAAAGATGGATGTAGGGGTTCAGAGTTGTGATTGACTCATGTGCTCTGCTAGATACGGGTTATGTGGGTGATCCTTTTACTTGGTGCAACAACCAATTCAATAGCTGCCTCATTTTGGGAACGTCTGGATAGGTTCCTTATTAACCAGAGCATCTCAATAAGTGTTTCAACCTTAAGGTCACGCACCTTGAGTTGCTCTCCTCGGACAACCGACCCATTTAACTTCTTGGGACTTCGGACTGCCACGTGCTCAAATGTTTCGTAAGCAGGGTTAGATTAATTTTTAGGAGAGTTGGCTTCAGATTGAAGGCTGTAGGGACATTATCATAGGGACTTGGGGTTCTGTGCTTGGGATTGGAATTCAGGTATTTCAAGCAAAAATTCATTCGTGCCTCTATCGGCTCTTTGAGTGGAATAAAATTAGATTGAACGGATCTCTTAAATGGGCTATTGCTACTAAGGAGAAGGAGCTTGAGAGATATCACAACCTAGATGGGGCAAGATGGGGAGAGGAGATGTTGGAAATCGAGAAAGACCTTGATGCTCTGCTAAAAAAAGAGGAGGTATATTGGAAACAAAGATCGAGAGAAGATTGGCTTTAATGGGGAGATAAGAACACTAAATGGTTCCATATCAGAGCCGATCAGTGGCGGAAAACAAATCGAATTGAAGGAATTTTTTATGATCACAGAGTTTGGAAAGACAGAAGAGAAGATATTAAAGATGTTGCAGCTGCCTATTTTAAAGCTCTTTTCTCTTATTCTGGGCCTACAGGGTCAGATTGTGATACCGTTCTTCAGTGTGTGCATAAGAGTATCAGTGATAGTTAAAATTTCATGCTATTCAAGGAGTTTATGAGAAAGTAAATCGAAGTGGCCCTAAAAGGAATGCACCCTTCTAAGGCTCCTGGTCTAGATTGGGTACAAGCTATGTTATTTTAGAAATTTTGGAATGTGGTTGGCAATGATACGATAGATATCTGTTTAAAAATTCGGAATCATAATAAGCCTTTAGGTAAAATCAATCAGACTCATATAGTCCTAATTCCAAAGAAGAAAGAGGCGCAGGAAATGAAAGACTTTCGTCCAATCAGCCTTTGCAATGTAGTGTATAAGCTGATTGCCAAGGCCTTGGCTAACAGGCTTAAAAGAGTTCTTGATAGTGTGATTTCCCCTACCCAATCAGCCTTTGTGCCAGGAAGGACAGACAACGCGATCACTGGCTTCGAGTGTATCCATGCTATTAAAAATAAGCGTTATGGCAAGATGGGTGAAGTGGCAATGAAGTTGGACATGAGCAAGGCCAACAATAGAGTGGAATGGCCATATATTAGAGGTATCATGGAAAAGATGGGATTTACGAGTAGATGGTGGAGCTGATTATGAAATGTGTGGAGTCTGTTCGGTTTGCAATTTTGATAAATGAGGTGTCGGGTGGTGAATTCATACCTAACCGAGGCCTTAGACAAGGAGGCCCGCTTTCTCCTTACTTTTTATTATTTGCGTGGAAGGGCTCCCTGCAATTATCAAAGGGGAGGAAAAGAAAATGAACATCACAGGTTTGAAAATTAATAGGCGATGCCCATCCATTTCACATTTATTTTATGCTGATAACTGTCTGTTGTTTTTCAAAGCTTCTACAGGTAATTGCAGGAGCATTAAAGGGATTCTGGAATCTTATGAAAAATCATATGGACAATGTATTAATCTTGACAAATCGATGTTCATTGTGAGCAAAAATATCAAGGAGCAAATGGTACGGATGATAAAGCAATAGTTGTTGGTAAATCATACTGTGACCCTGGGTCAATATTTGGGTCTCCCTTCCCAACAAGGCAAAATAAGAGGCAGGTGTTCGTTAATATTAAAGACAGAGTATGGAGAGCACTTCAAGACTGGAAAGGGAAATTGTTTTCGATCGGAATGAGGGAAGTTCTCATTAAAGTTGTAGCTTTAACAATTCCAACTTTCAGTATGAGTTGTTTTAAACTCCCTTTTAACCTCTGTATTGATATAAATTCTATGTGTGCTAGGTTCTGTGGGGAGCAACGGAAATGGAAAGGAAGATCCATTGGCATAACTGGAAAAGGCTGTGTATCCCGAAAGATCAAGGAGGGTTGGGCTTTAGAGACATTAGTATCTTTAATCAAGCCATGTTAGCTAAGCAAAGCTAGAAACTGCTAAGGAATCCTCTCAATCTGGTTGCTCGCGTTCTAAAGAGTGGATATTTCCCTAATGAAAGCTTCATCAAAGCTAAATTGTTGGGGAACAATCCCTCTTTTGTTTGGCAAAGTATTCTTCGGGGTCGTGATCTTTTCAGAAAAGACTATTGGTGGAGAATTGGTTTGGGACTTGATGTGAATATAGCAGATTGACCTTGGCTCACAAGATTAGGAAACTTTAAGCCTACTTATGTGCATAGCTCTTTCTATAATCTAAACGTGGCTTCTCTAATAAGGGAGCTAGGGATGTGGAACGAAGAAGTCATTAGGAATTGCTTTCAGGATGATGAAGCTGATTGAATCATTAATACTCCTTTAGCAGGAACGAATCTAGTGACGATATCATATGGGGTTTCGACAAGAAAGGGATTTTTATAGTGAAAAGTGCCTACAGACTGGGGATCAACGTTCATGAATCTGATTTAGCTTCGTCCTCAAATACGGCCTCGATGAGTAGGTGGTGGAAGAGGTTTTGGAAAGTTCAAGTCCCTCCCAAGATTTTACTTTGTTGTTGGAAGATTATACAAGATATCATTCCAACCTTTGATAATCTCAATCCTAAATGAATCATAACCAAAAAGAGGTGGCCTCTATGTTGTGAGAAAGAAGAGACAATTACTCATTTGTTTTGGAAGTGCAAGTTTGTTTGAGATCTTTGGGCTATTTTTCTTGATTTTAATGTTGGCTCATTTAATGTTGACAGATCAGGATGGCTTTGGACTATTTCAACTGGATTTGGAGAGATTCAGACCAGTACAAAAGACAATCAGGGCTAATTCTTCTATAAAGTATTTGGATGTACAGAAATCAAATAGTACAATGTACAAATGAGCCGTCTAGCCCTCAGAAAATTAAGATCCTTATTGAAAGGAAAATAAATGAGTTTACAAAGAATCTTGGAAAGAACCTGAACATGGAGAACAAGGAACTCCCAGGCCCATCGGCTGGACTCCCCCGACGCAGAACCAGTGGGAACTAAATTATGATGCTACTTGGATGGATTCGCTGCATGCCAGTGGACTCAAATGGGTAGTTTGTGATTCTGAAGGTCGTTTCATCATGGTAGGGTGTCTCCACCTACAAAGGAAATGACTCATCAAAGCTTTGGAAGCCCTAGCAATCTTAGAAGGTCTCAAAGCAATGAACCATTCTCTTACCCTTGAAGCTGGAATTTAAATAAAGGTGGAATCAGATTGTCTGGAAGTTGTGAACATCATCAATAAATCGACTTTGGAGCTCACTGAACTTTCTCTGCTTGTTGAAGACGTATGGAAGGAGATGGATTCCTTGCCAATTGAAGGATTCATGGATATCTCGAGGAAAGCTAATAGAGTTGCTCATGGAATAGCGAGGAACACGTGCGAAGAGGGCTTTTCATCTTCGTGGAACTTGTTTTGCCCTATGTGGCGTTTTGATTTGTTGGCTATTGATTTTGTTTAATTCCTTTTTTGTTGTTCTGTTTCCAAAAAAAAAAGTCCTTAATTAAAAAGATATTTATTTAAATTCGTGCATCATTAATTATTATTTATTTAAAAGATGAATAATATAATATGACTTTAAAGATGTGTATTACCATCGGTAGCCCAAGATGCCTTTTTCTAATAAAGTTTTTTTCTTCCTTCAAAAAAGATAAGAAAAAGATGTGTATTACCATTGTGATATAGGCATGTATATATATATATATATATATTTTTGAGTTAACATATAGGCATGTATATTAAAATTACATTAGTTTAGCTAACATGAACATCTATTGCCATCAAAATGAATATAGCTGAGAGATAAAAATATCTACTATTTCTTTTGAAGTTCGAGGTTGAAATATCGAAAGAAATATATAGTATCACATGGATGAGATATTAGAACAAAATCCAACCTTTATATAACTCTTTTTATTATTATTATTATTATTATTATTATTATTATTATTATTATTATTTTGCTGCACAAATTATGCCTAGAAAAGTAATAAGTCCCTTTTTTTGCAACTGTCTCACACGTTCCCTTTGTTTTCTCACTTTTTTGTTTTTTGGGTCGTAGAATAAATCTTAATTAATGCAATAAAAACCTTCATTTCTAAGCAACAATTGTGTCATGTTTGAAACTTAGGTGACATTTAACAGATGCTCACACAAACATATTTATATTTGTTAAATAACTGATGACAAAATGACAAGAACACACGTTAAAATTATGTTTGGTTAGTCCATGTACTTTCAAAATATCAATTTTGATTCCGTACTTTTAGAAAGTGACAATTTTAGTCTTTGTTTTGTAAAAATTTAGCACAAATTTAAACACAATGGAAACTATTTAATATAAATTTATGATTATATTTCAAGTGATGAAGTGTCATGTTAATACTGTGATACAAAATTGAGATAAAAAGAAAATGAAAGGACAACTACGACCACTTTTAAAAATTACAGAACCCAAAATTGACGTTATGGACCAAAACTAAAAGTACAAGGACTAAAATAGAGGTTTATCAAAGCTAAAAGTACTTAGACCAAAATAGATATTTAAATATTATATATTGTGCTTATTTTCTTTTAAAATATCGTAGAGATTAATAATAATTTCTAACCTGCTTTCTCACAAATAAGTTTTTCTAACATTGTGTGTGTGTTAGCAAGCACACGAAATTACCTTCATAACCGCATTGAAAATATATGCATCTTAGCCCCTTATTCTTGTTCTCGCTTGTACTCAACCTCGCTCTCGCTCGTGTTTCATGGCTCCTTTGTGTAGACTTTCGTTCTTGTTACACGACTTACTCTCGATCTCGCTTGCTCTAATCTCGATCTCATTATTGAATTTGATTACTTTTTAAATTAATTTGTGCTTTGCTCTCGTTTTGACAGCAGACTCTCGCTCTCTTTTCATGACTTTGTTTGCAATCACTCTTGCTCTCATTTCACGGCTTCCTCTCGATATCACTTTCACTGAATCTCTCGAACTATTTGCTGCTGTCAACCATTTTGTATCCAATCCATGGATAAGTGCTTATCCTTCTTCAAAGTTCTACGGAAAAAAAAGGACAAATTTGAGTGGTCTTTAGATTATCAGAATGCCTCAGAGTAGCTGAAGACTTATTTAAGCTCGGCTTTGTAACTCTCGAAACCACTATCCGGTGATAAGTTTATCCTCTACTTAGCAGTAGAGGAAGGTGTTGTAGGCTCAACCAAGGACGTTTCGACATGATATGTGGCTTTAGGCAAAATTTTAAAAGAGATGCCTTAATATGACTATTTTTTAACTTGAACTTTATTTGATTCGATGCTTCATTTTCAAAAATATCATTATATGTCATTTTTGTTTATGTTTTGATTTATCTATACCTATTATTTCTTCTATTATTTTATCATTTTTGTTACTTTTGCTTCTACTAAAAAAAATTTTATTGATAACATTGTTTCATATTCAATCCATTTTTTAGCACATTTTTTAGATTCAATAAGTTTTTATATTTTATGTTTTATCTTAAGCTTTTCATATATCCATATTCATATTTTTTTATAGACATATTAATATTTTATATTGAAACAAGTAAGCCAACCTAAACAATCTCAAATATTAACGTATTGAATAATATGAAATACATTTTCATAAAAAGTAAAAGAAATGGAACAAAAAAACTTAAAATAATAAACTTTGGAGCTTTGGTTTCTATTCTAACAATTTGGATTGACACAATTAAGTTAAAATTAGTATAATCTACCGAATATATTTATGGTACAATCTTTTTCTTAAGACAATTTGAAAAATTTTAGTTGTGAAAATAATAAATAAAAGGAGAGAATACAAAGGATCTAAAATTTAAGAGAGTCTGGAAGGGCTATGTTAATGTTTTTTTGTTTTTTAATGAAGTTTCAAAGGTTTTAAACATGAAAAAAAAAGACAAAAGTAACAAATTTTGAAGGTGTCAAATTAGAATTGAGAGTTCTTTTGTATATGGTTTTAAATATTGAGAACCTCCTTTTTTGAAAATGGAGGGTTAGCATCTAACAACTTTTGTGCAGATTGAATTGCTAGTTAGTGTTTCTTGCCTTAGGTTTATGTATTTGTGAAGAGCCTCCTAATTATAGTCACTTTTTTCCTATTGGTTGCCTATGTAATGGGGTTTTCATGCCCCATTTTGTCATTTTTTTCATCTTATCATTTTTTCATAGTTTGATGAGCTTTAATCCAATTTCTTTCCCAAAAAATAAAAAATAAAAATCTAGAGAAATTTATATGACAGATTGATTATGGATTTTATATTTAATTAACGATTTTTTTCAAGAGAATGTATTTATTATTAGTTTGTATTTTCAATATTATAAGAACAAAATGTGGAAAATATATTATTATATATTCCAAGTAAAAACTAAAATAAATAGATAACAATATTACATTATATTATAGGGGCAACTTGAGATATGGCAACAAAAGTTAGGAAAATAAGCAAAATAGCAATAAGGTTTGGGTTTTTCAAATATAGCATTTTTTTTGCAAAAAAACGGAGGTCCACGTTCTAAATTACAAATATACCTTGCAGGCTCGAACCAACAATAAATTACTTCTGATTGACTTCTGATATACTAATGATTGACAGATATACTCCTGATATATATGTGATATATGTTTGATATACATATGGTAGAAATTGATTTATTTCTGATATAACTATTATATCTACTACTATAGGTGACATAGAATTGATTGACTTCTGATATAGATTTACTTATGATATAACTATTATTGACAGATATACTCTTGATACATATGTGATATATGTTCCATATATATCTCATATGAAATTGATTTACTTCTGATATAAATATGATATATACTACTATAGGTGATATAGAACTGATTGACTTTTGATATACTATTGACTTACTTATGATATAACTATGATTGACAGATATACTTCTGATGTATATGTGATATATGTTTGATATACATATGATATGAAATTGATTTGCTTCTGATATAACTATGATATCTACTACTATAGGTGATATAGAATTGATTGATTTCTGATATACTATTGATTTACTTCTGATATAACTATGATTGACAGATATACTCTTGATATATATGTGATATATGTTTGATATACATATGATATGAAATTNATTTACTTCTGATATAACTATGATTGACAGATATACTCTTGATATATATGTGATATATGTTTGATATACATATGATATGAAATTGATTTACTTCTCATATAACTATGATATGTACCAATTATTTCGAACATATTACCTCTAATATATGTTTTCTGATATACTACTAGTATATGAAATATTTTTTTCCAGATAAAAGCAATGGTACAAACACGAAAAATGAAATAAAAAAACATCGTCGAAAATGTTGATATCGTTCGTCTAAAAGACAACATAAACCAATGCCAAAAATATTGTCTATAGAAAAACGGAAAGCTTCAAAGATATTATCTCCGAAGACACGACAATCACCAAGAACGAAGATTGATGTCCCAAGCTTTTACCTAAAGATTATACAAGAATGAAACTTACGCTTTTCTAGACTGTTGGAACTTATGCTTCTTCTTTTATATAATTTTAAGAATGACATTGTTAGTCAACTTTTGGTTTATGCTACTGGTTCGTTTTGATATTTAAACCTTTAAGTTTTTGGTTGAAGGACTTTGATGCTGATTTGATGTTGCTGTTGATACCCAAGAATGATATTTAAACCTTTTAAGAATGACATTGTTGCTGATTTCCTTTTGATCTTTAAAACTTTAAATAAAACTTAATTATACTATTGTTATATGTACGATGTATACTTGATATATCACTGATATATTATTGATATACAGAAAAACCCTAAGTTTCTATTTATCTATAATTTCTAATTGAATTTTTATTCACAGTAATTTCGAAAATTACCATTGACGTTTACATTCACGTTCCTTTCAAGTTTTCTCTCTCATTTTCAGTAAGTATCAAATTTTTTTCTTCCATGCATGCCAATACCTACTAATTTCTAATTGATCAAAAAAATACAAGACAAAGGGTTAAAGCAGGTAAAATAGTGATTTACTATTATACAACTGATATAGAACTGATTGACTTCTGATATACTATTGATTTACTCCTTATACATATGTGATATATGTTTAATATATAATAACGAAGCGATAACTGAAAAAGGGTAATTTGGGAATACTGAAAATTTTAAAATTAGGATTTTCAAAAAAATCCTATATCTAAAAATATAAAAAATGCATGCTATTTTGTTAAATATAGAAAACTTATATGCTACCCATTACAAATCCCCTATATTATATATACTAATATATGAAAAATATGAGGCCGTTGTAGGATTGGGGGCCTTAGGTGATCGCTTCACTCGCCTAGGCCCTAGGCTTAACCCTCGTGAAAGAAGATCAAGCTCGTCTTCTGCTAAGGCAGTCCCCATCTAAACTATATGATAAGCTACTCTAGTCCGAGCTCCGAACTGAAATACAAGAAGAGCTAATATAACTAGACATTCTCAAAATGAAAAAGGTAAGGAGCGGAAGAAAAACCTAGGCTTGAAAACTTCGAGCTTAGAAGGTTAGATTGCGAGCAAAATTGTCAAAGGGAATAAAATACAATTGTTTGATCATCAAGCTCGGACTCGTCACACCGAAGTACTTAGGACCTACAAAACATAGTTAGCACTCTGACGCTCTGGTCAATACATAGTCCAATCAATATCAGAGGGAGAATATATTTTGTGTACTTTTTTGAGTTCATACACTTGGGTTTTGTGTATCATTTGGTCGCAAAACTTAAACCCTAAATTAGATATATCATTTATTTTATGTCTTGCTTTTACTTTCATTTTTTGAAAAACTAAAAAATTTCATTCCATTGTTAATTGTCTTCACGTGCCTATTTTGTCTATCTTTCTAGCATGAACGTTTTGAGATACCAATATTACTTTAAAGTTTTCAAATCCTTGTTACTTTTTTTGCAGCATTCAAAAAGCTTTCCAACAAAAAAGATTTCACTTTAGTCTGAGCCTCATAGTCAAAGTTATCAATTTTTCTTCAAACCTCATAATTGAAGGGAAGCCTACAAAGTGTAAAATCTAGACTCGAACTTCAAAAAATCCATATTTTTTTTATCTCGAAACTCCAAATCAAGTGATATCAATGTTATTTTGAAAGATCATTTAAGTTAACTTTCTAGCAAAATCAAAATTGACAATTTTTATTCAGTGGTCTGAAAATTATCGCAGTTGTTGTAAATACTGTTTTCTGAAAAATCCTACAGCGTATTCAAGAGTTCACTGTGTTAATGTCGATCGTTAATATCTTACTGACCTTTTGCTTGATTATGATTAAATTAGATACCATTTTGAAGGTATTTGAAATAGCTTTTTAAGTATATTAATATTGCTTCCATCTAAGGTTTGGAGCAGACAATATTACTGTTTGAAGGAGAATTGTCCAAACATTAAACTTTCCTTATTTGGATGACAGATGGAGAAAATCTTTTCAGCTATCAAATCTGTCCGAAATCAAATTATTTTTTGCAAGTATCTTTATTTTTTGTTTACTAGTATTCTAAAATTATTTGCAAATCAATTTACCAGACTAGGAGAGCCTTTCAAGTATGAGGAAAGGAGCTGCAGTCCATTACTAGCCGAGAGAGAGCCCTTTTGCAGCCACAAATTGTTCCTTTGGATTGTTGTCCCTCAAACTACTTCTAAACCTCGCCACAGCTCATGTAGATATTGTATATTCATTGTGCTTTAAGTTGTCTTTGGTTTGATCCCCATCCAGCTTTGTACACCACAAATTTGGGTGTGGTTGGATTGGGTTGAGTGGGTTTTTTGGACCAACCTGACTTTTCGGGTTGGTTGGTTCAATGACTTGATAAAATCAAATTCATTGAACAATCCAACCCAACCCAACCCAACCCAGCCCAGTCCTTATATTTTCAAGTTGGGTCGGGTCGGGTCGTCCGGTTGGTTCTCTTTTTTTCTCTCTTTATTTTTTGTATTTATGAATCCTTAATTTCAATAAAACTGCTCATTTCCATCTATGACAGAATGAAATCCCAAGCAAACCCACAAGATTTCACCAAGCAAAGGGTAGGAAAAGAAATCTCCCAAATTGCAAAATCTCTAACCATATAAGATAGAAAAATACGAATATGATCCTGGAACGAGAGAAAATCAGAAACAAAACATGATGAGGTGGATAGAGAATGAAAGATTACAACAGAAAACAGAAGAAACAATTGAAAGAAAAATAACAAAATTAAAGACTAGATGAGATTAAAGGCCAGGAAAAATCTATCAGAAGAAGAAATCCAAGAAATCCATCAGACTGCTACTACACAATATCCCATGCAATAAAACAAACAAGATTTCACGAAGCAAATGGCAGAAAAAAATAAGATTGCCCAAATTGAAAAATCTCTAATATAGAAAAATACAAATATGCTCAATCAAATAGGCGAGAGATGTTGAGCAAGATGTAAAACAAAAACATGGTGAGGTGGATAGAGAATGAAAGATTATAAGGTAAAAAATAACAGAAAAATAACAAAATTAAAGATTAGATGAGAATAAAGGAAAAAATAGAAAATAGAAAACAAAAGGAGAGATTAAAACCAGAAAAAATTGAAAAAAAATATATAAATAAGTGTAGGATGGGACGAATTAGAAACGGAAGATGACGAATGGAGGACGACAAAAGACAAAAAATAGAAGAACCGTGAGGCAAGAAAAGAGATGAGAGTGATGAGGCAAGGGCTGAGGAAACTTGGGATAGCGATGTTCACAGGTTGGCGAGCATGAGGAGGATCAAGGGGTTGTCGGAGAAGAAGATAAGAGGGTGGTGCAGAGGGTGGAGAAAATGGCAGTGCTGAGGGAGATAAACCATAATGGAGGGGGAGGCCAGAAGGGGGAGGGAGACCACAATTCGCAAACCGTAAAGTAAAAAGAAAAGATATATATATATATATACGTACACATACATATATACATTAAATTTAATACAAAATTTCGTTCAGTTCAAGGTGAACCAACAAAAAATTCTCCAAACCAAGAATCGAAAATTTCAGTTTTAGAAAAAACCAACCCAACCGAAACCGATTTTTTTAACGCACCTGAACCCTTGCCCCTAAAAATACCCCTTTACTGCGAACTTCACTATTTTTTGTTGCTAAACTTTTGTGTGTGTTTTGAACAACGACTAAATTTGTACATTGTTTAAAAGTTTGATTTTTATTTTCTCTTATTTTTCTTGCATATATAGTCTTTGTTCGTTTGACTTCAATTTGCATGTGGTTGTCATTCCTTACCGGAGAACATTTGGCTCGAAGGATAGTCTTGTTTCTAGTTTTCTTTCTTTGATTGCTAGTCACCAAGAGCATTAGGTTGTTAAACTTGTATCATTGGGTATAATGAAATCACTTTGTTGGAAAATTTATGCGCTCCAAAACAATTTTCCCTTCCACAGTTATATCCAGTAAATCACAATCACAGAACACAAATAATTAAGACAATAAGGGAAAAGTAGAAACGACACAAAAAATTTATATTAGTTTACCCTAACAATTTATGGGCTACATCTAGTGTTCCGCTTAGATGCGGATTTCACTATAATATGAGGTTGGATACAAAGCACTCAAATATCTCCCCCAGATATTCACCCTCTAGAGAGTCCCAACAAAAAACCCCCAACTTCTAAGTATTTAACATAAGATATGTACATGAATGAAAAACTCACAAAATAATCAAGATATAAATTACCCCAAAATACTAATGTCGATTTGACCCTTCTGCACCGCCAAAACTCAAGCCGTCGCCACAAAATTGCTGCCATAATCTCCCAAAACAGATGGTATACTGTAACGCCCCGAGTCCCTCAGGTTAGTTAGTCTCGAATTAGGAGATTTTCATTTAATTTTAAATTAAACTTTAATTAAATTTATGTATATCGGATTTCGCATGATTGGTTTTATCTTAGGTTGGGATGAGTTTTTTCTTTTGGGCTTGTTTATGTTGGGCTTTTAGTTGGGTTGGTTGGGTTTTAAAACAAAGGAAAAAAAATTAATAAAAAAAAGAAAACCTAAGTTTATCTTCTCCCTCTCCCTCTTTCTCGTGTTGCTCCAGCCGCCCAGCCCCCATTTTCCGATAACCTCCACGCCGGCGACGCTTCCTCAGCACAGCGGCGACATTCCTCAGATCGGCGGCGACGACACCTGCAACACGCTCACGAATCCAACCACACCTCCACTAGCAGTGACGCTCCTCGAACCCAGGCGGCAGCGTTTATTCAAACTCTAGTGGCAGCGCGGCGTTTTCCGGTGGATTTAACGGCGGGCCGACGTACCTCTTCATTTTCTGCAGTGTTTGTGGTGTTTGGCGATTACCCACATCCGTTCGAAGCCCGATTTAGGTTACCCACACCTTTGCGAGCTACATCTAAGTTACCCACACCTACACGAAGTCGATTTTGCGGTAATGAGCCATTTGAACCCTCTTAGAATTGATTTCAAAGGCTGAATCGTATACATAACTTGCTGTTTTTTTTTCTGTTTTTAGTGCCTAGGTGTGAGATCGACGCAAAACTTAGGGGCGTGGTTGTGAGTAAATAGACAAGGGGCGTGTGCGTGCGTTAATGTGTGTTAGTTGGTTTCCATTGTGTTGTTTTGTGATGTTTAATATTGATTTTGATACGCTATTGTGCTAGGTAACTATCGTTTGTGTTAATCTGTATGCTTGGTGTAGTGTTGAATATTCGTTGGTGATAATGGTGGAATTTTGCCTTGTTAAACTGCTGAGAATTTTTGTGAAATGATGTGTGTTTACAAAGGATGCTCGTTACAATGGAATTATTGCGATTATGTTTTCTTATGATGTGGGCGTGCTAGTACAGTTTATATAAATGTTTCTTTATGATGCGAGCGTGCTGGTTCGAGTCATATTATTTTGTTATGAGATGTGGGTGTAATAGAAGCATGTTTTCGGACCCTGTTTGCAGGATAGGGGTTGTTGTGGAGTTGGTTATGATAAGGAACGTTGGATTCTTGTGGAAAGTGAATGGGTGGGTGTCAGGGCCTCGGGTATAAACGGTCGGGGGCTGATACGTCACTAATTGGGTATCGAGGCCTCGGGTAAAAACGGTCGAGGGTCGATACACCAATTTGGATAAAGATGAGTGTCGAGGCTTCGGGTATAAATGGTCGAGGGTCGATGCGAAGAGTCTTTTGAAAGGACAACTATTGGGGCCTTGGGTAAAAATGGTCAAGGGCCATTAGATTGTAAAGTCATCGAGGCCAATAAAGAAGAAGCACAAAGGGAGAATCTATTTTATACTAGCGAGATCGTGAAAATGTCCCTTGTAGTATAGTAATTGATAATGGGAGTTGCACAAATGCAATTGGCATATACTTTGTGGTTTGTTTCAACCTGACAACACAACCACATCAAAAGCCATACATCTACAATGGCTCAGCACACATGGAGATCTCAAAATGAACAAACAAGCTACCGTCAAATTTGCAATTGGACAGGTCTTATGTGATGTTGACCCTGTGCAAGCTGGAGATCTATTACTTGGAAAACGATGCAGTACGATAGGAGAGTTATCTATGATGCTTTCCAAAATAAGTATTCTTTTACACTCATTGATAAAAAGTTTACTCTTGTACCCATTTCCCCACATGATTTATGTATTGATCAATTAAAGTTAGAAAGAAAAAGGCAAGAAGAGGTCAAGGGAAAAGTCAAAGCAAAAGAGTAAATCGGAGGTGGACAAATGAGTTTGTGTGCAAGGAAGAGTGAGGTTGGATATATTTTATTTTCTAACCTAGTTAACCTTTACTTTTCTAGCATTTTTATTGTCTATTTCAGAAACTACCAATGAAAAATCCAAGTGAAGGTACATAACAAAAGATGGCAACCAAGCGACAACATCAAATAGCTCCAAATTTTGGACGTTAGGCACAAAATAAAAAAGGGAAGAATCATCAAATCCATTGATCAAGAATTCTACCTCAAGTTTGACAATGGAGAAAGAAAGTTTAAAAAATAAAAAATGACATACTTTTATTCCTACAAAGTTGAACCACAAGTAAGTATTTTCTTTAACTTCAAATTTGTTGTTGCAAATGAGTTCCCTTTTCATGTAGGATACATTATTTTTGGATAGATTAAAGCAAGGAAAAATGAAAAACTAGTGCTTACAAGGTGGATCTAGTGTCTACATGACGACTAGACAAAGTAAGTATGGAAAGAACTCTATTTTTTGAGTTACTAACTTGGTTTCTTTATGTTCAGGTTCCAATTTTGATTCCACAACAAATCCTTCAAAAGAAAGAGATGATGATATGAATTAGCAAGTCTTTTTATTTTAGTAAGGTTTAACCAATTGTGCATTAGCTTCTTTATTTTGTGCCAAGTTTTAGCCATAATATTATTAAATTAGTTTAGTTCGTTATTTTATTTTATTTATTTATTTTTACCCAAATAAATTAGGATTAATATTTGTGGCCACTTTGGTTATTTTTATTGATCAGCCATATATAAGCTTATCATTTAGGTTTTATGGAGTAGTTGAGTTTTAATGGAATTTTGAGCCTTTGAGCTAGTCGTTTCTTTCAAGCTAGCCAAGAGCGCTTGAATTTTGCAAACTTAAAACATTCAAGTTGGGTTTGACAACCTCTCTTGTGGAGTGTTCAACCTTGAGTAAGGACCATGTTCTCCTTACCTCGTGGTCTTCGATCAACAAGGTTACCGTATTTCAACTCTTTCTTATGGTTGTGCTCAACTGATTTTGGTGGTATTAGTGTTTGTGGATTAGGGGTTCACATATCCAAAGGGTTTCTAATTCAAAGTTGCTAGGGTTTTCATATCACTATTCCTCATGTCATGCCAAAGTTTGGAAAAGTTAGTATACCTACTTTAGTCCTAATTATATAAAATAAAACGTAGTGAGATTGAAAATAAAATACTTTGTGATGCTATGCATGTTGACCTCATTCTACTAGATTGCAAAGTATTAAATGATTGTATGTCTATTATTGAAGAGATAAGTAGTATAATTGAAGATGAAATACATTGTGAATCAACACATGATATTCTTATTCCCATGGATTACAAGTTGTTGCATGACATTTTACCTATTGTTTAGGAAGAAGGTGATGAGATTGAAGAAGAGATGCTTCCTTAAACCATGCATGAAGTTTCAATTGATAACAAAGCACTGCGTAATATTTTGTCCCTTGATGAGAAGGGAAGTAGTATATTAGAAAATGAGACACTTTGTGATTCTATGCATAACATTCCCAATCACTTAGATAACAAAGTTTTTTTTTTCATTGTGAGATTTCTACTCTTGTATTATTAATACATGAAGAAACATTTATGTATGTATTTCAACTAAGTTAAATGAAAGAAAAATGAGGAGTTGGAAAAAAGTAGGTAGAGGAAGAAAAGAGAGAGTGAGATCAAACCTATTTGGTAATAGGAGTCAAATCTCATGGGAGTATTGAACCAGGATTTGTACTTTTACACTAACATACTTTATCCTAGTGGTTGCACATTTCTAAGATTTTTGCAAGAAACGTCAACTCCTCACATCAATCATGATCGAGCACAATTAGAGTTGGAAGCTATAAATGCTCATGATAATATAGAGCTTAAAGGAGTCATCTGATACTCAAGACTTTAAGATCATCTTACAAGGTAAGTATGAATTAAATCTTAAAGTTGCTACTAACTTGAATTCATTATGTGTTTATTTTCAGGACTTACATAAGAAGAATTGTAAAGAATGAGATGGAGCCAGATGAAGGAATTGTGTAGCAAACGCCAAACTTATCAAGTTTGAAAGTTTTAGACCTAACCTAGAGGAAAAGAGACTCCTAATACATGCCCATAATTCTACATTGAGTTTGATACAAATGAGAGTTCCTTTCCCAGCGCTATCCATAATGCACGATGATGAGTACAAAATAACAGTGTCAAAATAACACTTCACTGTGAGTATAGTGTGTTTTTTTTTTGTTACTAATTTGGTTATTTTTCTTTGTAGATGACCATGGACAAATGAAGTCTGAGATGAAGGGAACCATGAGAAACTACTTGTCCAAGAAGTGTTCTAAACTAATGTCGAGAACACCAAATGTTATATTGAAGAATTCAAATACCAAACAACAACTAGTAAATACAAGCACAAGTTAAACAAGCCAATTGATTGGATTTAAAAGACACTTTTGAGCGAAAAATCTTTTCACAGACCAACCCCAAGAAGACCAAGAAAAGCATCAATGCCTCACAATTTTAAGTTTGCTCTACAAGAAAAGTATAACATAAATCTTGATTTTGAAGATACTAACTTGGTTCCTTTAAGTGTAGGTAATAAATTTGATTTGAGGACGAATGTTTTTCAAGGAGAAAATGATACAATCATATTTGGTAACTACTTCTTTGAACCAAGTCATGACACGAGGGCAGCACAATCACACGTTCAAGGTCCACAACCCGCACGCATACGGCCTCAACACCATGCTAACCTCACAAGAGCTCATCCCACGCGTGTCATCCAGCACGTTCAGCACCTCCTGTGGCACGCCAACGCCCTTCGGACACATGCCTTTGCCTCAAAGCTTACCTCTGCATGCGCCAACGCCACGCACACGTGCGCATGCTCCCTGACTGGGGTTATGCTGAACGCACGCACTAAGCGTGGTAACAATTCTATAGATGCAAGCGCACACCTGTCAGAGTAATATAAAATGGATGGAGTATCCAAGTATCGATCCTCAAGGACTTCTAAATAATTTCCAAACTCTAAAGTTTTAATGAATAGTGA
>NW_019104728.1:21188-32680 GCF_001995035.1 Momordica charantia
GAGGACGGTTGTCCAAACATGCTCTGCAGCGAGTCCATGATCTCCTTAGCGGTGACCGTGTCCTCGTGCTTCTTGGCAAGCACATCAGATATGCTCGCCAAGATGTAGACCTTAGCCTTGTCATTGGCCTTGATCCACCTGTCATAGACGTTGCGCACCGCCACAGTGGCGTTAGGCGTAGGAGCTTGAGGACAATCCTCTTGCAAGACGAACCTAAGATCATCTATCACGAGAATAGTGTTTAGATTCGATTTCCATTGTTTGTAATTCTCGCCGTTAAGTTTTTGAGCGGCTAGGAGTGCAATAATGGAAGTAGACATGCTGAAAGTAAAAAACAAACCTATATCATTTTCATGCATTAGCTTTTAAACCCAATCAAATTTTAGCAAAAGTAATTAAGCACCCTAACAAAATTGTTTTGCAACGACGCTTCAGTGATTTAGAGCAACAGCTACCGTAGGGAAAACAGGTACTCCTTCACTGAATTGAGACGTTCTCAACTAAATTTTACACCAGAATAACTCTTATTCCTATTGTTGCGCCTCTGCTTAATAGCTAGAGGGTAAGTGCAAGTGCACACTGTCACAAGTAATAATCTGGAAATATTCCAAGTTCGTCATAGGGACTAGTTTTCTTTTAAAATTGATTTTTTAAACTGCTTGAATGAGCAATCGAGTTTGGGAATAAAAATTGGTGGAATTGTTGGGAACACGAATTACACACGGAAATAATAGAATTTAAAAGGCCAACCCCCTTACTACTATTTAGTTCTAAAATGATGAATTACACCTACCAAATGTGCCCGTATTACACTCAATTTATGCAAACTGGTTCAACTCCTATTCCATACCGCTTTTGGTTTGTTTCGAAGTTTAGGCTAGTGTTTACATATGTCTATGCAACTCTAGAATCCTAAATAAAGCAAGTTCTAACTTACGTTTAATGGGTAAGAGAGCCTATGTCTAGGATCTTGTTTTAGTTCTTATTTCTAAGTAACTTCCCGTTTTACCTTGATGAGATTCGTTTGATTCTAACCTTTTCAGAATTAAATTCAAACTAATGTGATTTAAACAAGTGGCCAAGAAGAAAATCAACTGGATAAATTGTATCAATCAAGATAAGCAAAGATAGCGTAATACGTCGTGCTCACTGATAGATGTAATTTAAATAGATGAACTAAACTTGTAGGAGGGTTGGAGAAACAATTTACCTACTCATGGAATTGATAGAAATTAAAACACAAGAGAAGATAACAAAAGAAATCATTTTAATTAGAATTGGAAAGAAAGTACAAAATGGAACAAATTGAATTGCAATAAAATAAACAAGAGTAATTGTCGAAAAATAATTGAAAACAAAACTTAAATAAAAACTACAAAACTAAAGTAGAAAGGAAAACAAAAGCATGGAAAATGAGATGTCTTGAAGTGATGCTTGGAAGCTCCTTTTATAGGCCATGAAGGTAACAAGATATTGAGAAATGCATGGGAGGTTTGAATCAAATGAGGTTGTAGAGATTTTAGGAACTAATAACAAATCTTGGACCAATTACTTGGTCAAAAGTTGTTATTCCCGTTTTGACAATCTAGGCATCGAATGTGGCCGAAGCATTGTGAAGCTGGAACTTTCAAAGTAACTTGGTTGGCTCATTCCTCTAGTAAGCTAGAAATTTTGGTCATGCAATGTGCCTGACGCATTTTTATCATCAATCTTCACTTTTCCTTACAAAATAAGCATATTTACACAAATTAGCCTTCATTTACCTATAACTGAATTCCAAAGTCCCCAATCACAAATTATGCACATTTTTCCTAAATTATATGCTTGAACATACATTTTTCATCATAATTAACTCCCAACTAAGCATGTAAAACTACTATTTTTAGCCTTTAATCGAGTCTTATCACCTATAAACTTTAGTCATCATTTATTTGGTCAGGAAATTGCTAACTAACTTAACAACTCCCCGTAAGTGTGACCCATCATTTTCAGACCTTAGAGATCTGTCCCAATAATCCCGCCGTAGGGAAGGCAAATATTGGAGCAAAACCTAAGACACCCTTATCCATTTCTGGAGTTGGTCTTGGTTTTGATTCCATACAATAAACCCTCCGTAGGGATGGTCGCACCAGGACGACACGCAGTTCATGTATGAAACCTCACGGTGCAAACCAATGGTGGAGACTGCAGGATGTGTTGTCACACGTCCTTCTCCCACTTACTATGAATACTATCTCCATTCACCTCGATATTGAAACATGCAAACACCTTCCGTAGGGAGGCCGCGCCCAGGGCGACACGAGGCCGAGCATGGAACTCACAGTGTGAATATAAAGGAGAATGTGAGAGAGAGAGAAAAGTATGTTATATATACTTTGTATATCAAATATATACGTTGTATATGACATATTCTCTTTTGCTCCCACTTAGTATTCTAAGACTAGGGTATATTAATTAGATAAATCCTGGCTAAGTGAAATTAACTAACTGAATTTTTAGTCGGCCCAATATAACTATTATATTGGTAGTTGTACAATAATGTTTTTTTCATTAAACACTTTAATAAACCAACGACATTATTGCATGTATATAAAATATTGACTAATTCAACCCCCAAGTCGGTTCCCAGGTAGAGGTGTTCCCTTACGGTCAGCTTAAGTACCTCAACCTAGACAGAACCTTCCTTAGACAGGGTTCCCTTATAGGCAATATTTTATATTTAGTCTTTTGTCATTTCATTTTAAACCTAGTTAAAACAAAATAAAAGACTACCCCCTAATCATATTAGAAGATATAACCTAACGTCTAATTAATTTTAAGCCCCTTTAAAATTAATTAACATAGACCCTATATTTGCATGCAATTCTTTATTATAGATATTAATTTCGATCTACCACATTTTATAACTCTTATAAAATTTAAGAAATTAAAACTATAATCATGCATTGTAAGCATACATCAATATAACAATTATATTAATGAAAGTAATGTCATGCTCAATGCAACTTTATTTCAATCTAATTAATACAACACTTATATTAATCATGAAAATAAAACATGCATTCATACATTATAACATTTATAACTATATGATGCATGATAATAGATACATACTATATATCAAACATACATATTATGCATGTAACCTATGGTGGAATTTTAAAACTATATGGCATATGCAATATGCTTTTAATTTAAATTATACATTCATAATGCATAAAATAATTAAATAGCAAAGTTGGACCGGTTTTTGGCATCCTAAGAAAACAAAAAAAAATACAAAAAATTAAGAAAACGACTGCAACCGCCATCGAACCGCGAACCGGAGCCACGGAAACAAACCGAAAAATACCCGGGACAGTGCCTCGACGCCTAAGGGCAGCGCCGCGGCGCCCAGGCACGGCGCCATGGCGCTGCACAGCACCGCGGTGCTACAGTGCAGCGCCGTGGCGCTGTGTGCTGTCCCCACAGAGCCATGGCACTGATGCATAGCGCCATGGCGCTGTCTACGCAGTCTGCTTCGTCTTCTTCGCTGTTTTCTGCAAATTTTCGCCAAATCTGACGCCAAGAACGACTTTCGAGCGACCCGAACTTACAGAATCAATAAAGAAATACTATGCCCAAAACACCGGGCCCTTACATGATCAAATCAAGACTTAAATTGCAATCTACATACCAAAAACTGGAAATTTTCCAACCCGCAAACCCATATTTCGAAAATAGATAAACACCCACCAAGAACACGGATTTTGATCCCAAAAAATCAGAACATCAACGCAGCTCTGATACCAATTGAAGGGATGTGAATCCCGGAGCGGAAGCAGATCGTCATTCACGATTTTTGGGAAACAAAATCAAAAGTATTAAAAGTGAAAATACAGGGGAAAGACTTGTTTTTCCTTACCTTTGAAGAACTTTTCTTCAACAATTTCCCCTCGAACACCACCACCGAATCTTCCTTGCTATCCTCTTGGGTCTTGGGATCGTGCTGGTGGGAGCACCGTTTGGAATGAGAGGGAGTATTGAGAGGGGGCTTGAGAGAGATTGAGAGCTAAACTTCTTTTGTTCTGTGTTCTCTATTCTTTTTCAGAACTGCAAAAGAACAAACAAAAGCAGTGACGTGGGGAGCTTAACTGCCCACTCCCCTACAATTATGCAGGGGAGTTAAATATTAATAATAATAATAATATTAATATTAATAATATATATATATATAATAAATATATATCTATAATAATTAATTAATCGAATTAATTAATAAATATTAATTAATTATTAATCTAATTAATAATTAATTAACATATATATATATCAAATAATTAACACTTAACTATTTATCTCATAAATAGAATCATATTTTATAGGATTTCTCTCATTTAACCTATAGTTCTAATGTACATCTTATGCACATTATTTTTAACCTATAGTTTTAATATCAATCTTATTCATATTAATTTTATTTGAATCTCATTCAAATAATTGCTCTCATAATATATAGTTTTAATTTAGAATTAACTATATATTATAATGTATCAATATACATATAAACCCTTATGTAATTTGAACAGTTCAAATTCTCCCTTGATCCTCGTTTTACCCGTTATGAGTTAGCAAGGGGACCTAATAGACCTACAGATCAGAAGCTCCAACGATGCGAGATTAATCTCTCAAACTCATTGACCGAGTTAATCAACATTCGTTAACTACGGGTCACTCCACTAAAGACCCCCAGTTGCACTCTTCTCACTACAGAATGTTTTTTCGTGTCCATGGATATACGACCATAAATGACAAGTCAATCCTTCACGAATGCTCGTAACTCAAGTGAAGGGATGTGAATCTCGGAGCGGAAACGGACCGTTGTTTGTGATATTTGGGAAACAAAATCAATTTGCAAAGAAGGAAAAACACAGGGGAAAAATTACATTTGAAGAACGTTTATTCAACTTTTTTTCCTAACGAACACCACCATTGAATATTCCTTACTATCGTCTTTGGTTTCGAGATCACACTTGTGGGAGCGTTTCCGTGGAACGAGAGGCAGCGTTTGAGAGAGATCTTTATTGAGAGAGAAGAATGGGAGTTCTGTTCTCATCTTGTTCTTTAACCATTGTAGAACTTCTGCAAAAAACCAGTGATGGGGAGTTACCCCACGTCACATAACTCCCCACTCCCCTGCTATAATGCATGGGAGTTAAATATTAATATTAATAATTAATAATTAATATAATATATATATATAATAATTAATATATAATTAATTAATTAATCATATTAATTAATAAACGTTAATTAATTATTAATTTAATTAATAATTAATATATATATATATATATATCAAATAAATAATTAACCCTTAATTATTTATCACATGAATAAAATCATATTCTAAAACATTTCTCTCGTATAACCTATAGTTCTAATGTACATCTTATGCACATTATTTTTAACCTATAGTTTTAATATGAATCTTATTCATATTAATTTTATTTAAATCTCATTCAAATAATTTCTCTCATAATATATAGTTTTAATTTATAATTAACTATATATTATAATGTATCAATATACATAAAATCCCTTAAGTAATTTGAACAATTCAAATTCTTCCAAAACTTGATCCTCGTTTTACCCGTTATGAGCTAGCAAAGGGACCTAATGGACCTACAGATCCGAAGCTTCAACGATACGAGATTAATCGGCCAAACTCATTTACCGTGCTAATCAACATTCGTTAACTACGGGTCATTCCACTAAAGACCCGCAGTTGCACTCTTCTCACTGCAAAATGTTTTCGTGTCCACGGATATACGACCATTAATGACAACTCAATCCTTCACGAGTGCTCGTAACTCAAGTTGGGTCAAATTACCGTTTTACCCCTGAGTTACATCTTACTCCTTAAATACCACTGCTCCTCTAACGAACAACCCGATTATGGTCCGACCAATAACCGGAAGTCCCTCTCGGGCCAATGAGAGGGTGGGGCCCCTTGTTCAAGTCCCGGAGTCAACATTTAAGAGAACACTCATCTACTCCCCTAAAGTCGAGGAGGAGTGAATTCCATCTTGTGAAGTTATGTTCCCAGCTCCCCACTCGGTCTCGCCCCCAAAATGGTAGGAATATTGAGTCGGTAACTTGGGCCACTCTCACCCATACAGATCAAAGGACGAGCCCTCACGGGCAGGAGTCCATAACTCACTCAGGATTGAGAATGAGTTGTCTGGTCATCCTAAAAAACAGAAATCTATTAGTTAACGGTGTTACATCTAAAGATTAGCTATTTCGTGGTCCAGTCTTATACAAACTCATTGTATAGGATACCCCCAGTCGCATGTCTCCACACGAACGACCTGGATCGAGTCGTCTGTAACCTTTACAGAGTGGGCCGTATCCATAGTGTTGCCAGGATAAGGTACCCAGCCTTATCCATATACTATAGACCCTTTAGTTTATTCACGAGACATTATCCACTTGTATATCAGGGGTATATCAAACATATACCTATATATCAGGGGTATATCAATTATATACCTAGTATATCAAATATATACCCAGTACATATACTGTCCCGGTTACACTAAAATAACATCGGATGTTTAGTTTATTGGATTTTGGACAATGCAGTGCTATGAATTCAACAACAAATTTATTGAATAAAACTTTATTGAATATACATTTGTTTTTACACAAAATACAAACTACGAGTTTAGGGCAACACACCCAGCACCCCACCCTCACAGCTACCCGAGAGGAACTTCCGGTTATTGGTTGGACCATAACCGGGTTGTTCATTACAGGATTAGTGATAGTTAAAGTCCAAGCTATAACACAGGGGTAAAACGGTAATTTGACCCAACTGTGATTATGAAAACTCTTGAAGGATTGAATTACTGTTAATGGTCAAAAATCGTGGACGCAAAATATTCTATAGTGAGAAGAGTGCAGTTGTGGATCTTTCGTGAAGTGACCGACAGTTAACGAATGTTGCTTAATATAGTTAATGAGTTTAATCAATTAATCTCATATCGTTGGAGCTTTCGATCTGTAGGTCCATTAGGCCCCCTTACTAGCTCATAAAGGATAGTTAAGAAAATTTAGTCTCGAAGAGAATTTGAATCGTTCAAATTTGTTAAAGGGAATTAAAGTTAATTGTATGAGATGTAATTAATATAATGTATGTTCATACATTATGATATAAAGTTAATTTTGAATTGGATTAAAAAATTATGAGAGATGTATATTAGAATTTGATTAATATGTTTAATTAATTTAAGTTTAATTTAATAAAATATGATTTTATTAAATTAATCAAATTAATGGGTTGGTCAAATTAAATTAGATTTAATTAAATTAAATTAATAATTTTTTATAATTAATTAAATTTGATTTAATTAATTATTAGTTTAATTAAATTTGTTTTAATTAAAGAAAATTAAAAAAAGAAATTAAAAGAAAAGAAAAGAAAATGGGAGGATTAACATACCATATGGTGGGAAGTGAGGGAGGTTTTCCGAGTGCCTACCATCAATGGTGGGAAGTGGGGGAGTGGTGAGTGGTGGGTGGGAAAGTTGTGACTTGCCCCTCACTCTTCCTCCATTATAAAAGGGAGGTTCTCCCTTTTTTCTTTGAGTTCCTCGGTCATCGGGTGATTAAGTTTACCAAAACTCTTACGAGAAACCGCTCTTTCGATCTCTCAATCTCCCTCTCAATTATAAGACGGTTCCCACGAACGAAGTTCTTCACATCCAAAGGATAACGATTAAGGTTTTTTGGTGGCGTTGATGTCAATATTGAAGAAGTACCTTCAAGGGTATGTTTCACTAACTTCCTTTTAATCATGCTTATGTCTTTTGTTTGTTGTAATTCCAAAACAAGATCGAAGCATTCGCATTCTCGCGTTTCCGCCGTGGGATTCGATCCATTCAATTAATGTACTAGACTCTAAAGTCAGGTTTTGTTTAATATAAATCTAAGTTATAATAATTTTGAATACGTGTTTATGGCATTTAATTTAATTTTGAAGAAATATGTAGGTACCAAGATTGGTAACATAAAAGAAAAGAAAAAAAAAAAAGATGTTCGTGAAGGTTTTAGACAAAATTTGACCTTTGGCGACGAAATTTGAATTTTTGTCGCCAAAGGTATGGCAACCACATCTAACTTTCGTGGCCAAAGGTTTATGGCGATGAAATCTGATTTCTAAACCCTAAAAGTCAATGGCGACGACCTTTCACGATGGGGTTATGGCGACACTGATAGTGACGAAAAAAATTGTGTCGCCAAAACCTTTTACTGACGATTTTTTTACCTTCGGCGACAATTCCTTCCGTCACCAAATCTGAAAATTCTTTTAGTGACATTCTGTTTTTACTCCAAAATTTTGACCTTTTTTTACAAGCAAGGTTGTGAATGATTAGCTAGTTATTTAAAACGGGACAACAATGGTAAATGGGTAAATTTGTCACTTATTCATCACCTAAGATTGCTTTTATAAGGTTTAAGTTCTAATTTGGCCAATTGAGTTTTTTACATAGTCAATACTGAGAAGGTTTACTCGTTTTTATAACTTAAGAGATTAAATTGAGAAGAGGAAACTTTAGATAAAAAGGTTCCACTAAAGTAGCCTTTATATCGGACTTGGACCGTGGTTGCAATTATTTTAATACCAAAGCTTTGACCTTGACCGTGGTTGCAATTATTTTTGTACCAAAGATAAGGGATTTTCTAATAAATATATTAGCAATAACTTAGAAACTTCAAGATCGATCACTTAGATATAAGTGATTAAGAAGCGCAATCGGTAAAGAACAAAGAGAGTTGCCCAATGCCCAAGCTAAGTCCCGATATTTTCTAGCTAGTTTGAAGTAACTTAGGGCCAGGTTTTATTACATTAAGTTCTAAAAACCAAACCAACAATCATTCCCTTGAATTATTCCTTACCTTAAAATCAGTTACAACTTCTACGATTCTTATTATTTTTCTCACGTGACGGGTGTACACATGCACTCTCATCATATGTTTGGAATTCAAAATCTCAAACAAGTTTTTTTTGCCGTTGTTGAGGAACAATTTGTTTTAGTTTTTTATTAATTTTCTTATCGATTTTTGTAATTGTCGTTTGTGTTCTCAAACATTTTTTATTTACATGAAACCTCCTAGGTTTTTTAGTGTATGAGCACGACATCCTGAAATTGTAAGAACCTATCATAGGTTGAGGCAAGAATAGTGACTTAGAAAACAACGAGAAAAATAATTAGGGAAAGAATTAGTAGTATATCTTGAAATAGAGTACCATCACATTTATGGATGAAGCGCCAACTCAAGATCCTGAAAACCCACCAATTGTAACTAGAAACGGAAATATGGAAGGTCAAGGTATAGGTCAACAAAACAATGAGGCATTTAACTATATCCAGATGGCAGATAACAGAGACGTAGCCATGCGAGAGTATGCAACTAAAGCTTTCTAGAATTTGGACTCAGTCATCCTGAGTCCTATTCCTAAAGCGCTAACTTCGAACTAAAGCCGCTTATGTTTTAAAAGCTTCTAACATTGGGACAGTTCGAAGGCCGCAAACACAAAGATCCACACGATCATTTCAAAACTTATCTTCAAATTAAAAAATGCATTTAGATTGCAATGTATTATTGATGATGCCTTGAGATTAACTATTTTCTCATTTTTTCTTAGGGATTAGGCACGAAACGAACTCATTTCCACCAGGATCAATCATGAAATAGGAGTCATTAGTAGAGAAGTTTCTTACAAAATATTTTTCTCCCACTCACCATGCTGACATAAGAGAGGATATTGTCACCATATTGTCACCATTAGATAGGTACGGTCGTGAACCAATTCATGAGGCATGAGAGAGGTTCAAGAAGTTTCTAAGGAAGCGTTCAAACCAACATGTATTTAGATACAACATTTCTTTAGAGGTTTAGACCATCCAATGAAGATGATGCTCAATAATGCCGCAAATGGTACTTTAACGAAGAAAACCTTGAGCGAAATTGTTCATATTTTGGAGAACCTAGCTTCCCACAATGAGCTATGGTGTTCCCAAAGATCAAAACCTACAACTAAGAAGTAATATACAGTGGGAGTGGGTGTGTTGGCATTAGACACGGTAACTTCAATACATAAGAAAATGGTGACCATGATTCAAATGCTAGAGGAGATAAGCCTTGGAAATGAAAAACATAACAACCACCCCTGTGCAACCTTAATATACTACTCGTTCCCCTGTTTGCCAAATTAATGAACTTATTGTTACTGTAATAATGGCAAAAATTTTTCCAAGGATTGTCCACATAACACATCTTTTGTTTATTATGTAGGTAATGAGAACAACCATAACTTGAACCCGTACTAAAAAATGTACAATTTGTGGTGGAGACACCATCCCAACTTTTTATAGGGAGGTCAAGGAAGTTCCGGTGGATTAAAGCAACGGCATAACCGGAAATACAAGTAGCCCTACGTTCCCCTACCTTCCCATGCAATCAATAGATGACACCTCCACCGCAGCAGTATAATTAGAACCAGAGTGCACCAACGCAGTTAGAACAAAGTAACAATACTAGCCTTGAAAACAAGATGAAGGAGTACATGACTAGAACTGATGCGATAATAAAGTCACAAAGACTATTCAAAGCTAAGCAGAAGGAATGAGAAACCTAGAAATGAAAATGGGACAACTCACCAATGAGGTGAAATTAAGATCACAAGGCTTTTTTCTTCGACATACTCAAGTTCCAAAAAAATGAGGAAAAGAACAATGCAAGGTGTGGTGACTTTGACAAGCGGGCTCGCGTACAAAGGACCAAAGATTTGAGAGGGAATGTTTGTTGTAAATTGTGTTCTGTATATTATGCTATTTCTTTTAATCTCTGGAAATTTTTTTTGAAAATTAAAAAAGGGGAAGTTATTCTTTAAAAAGGATCTTTAAAGGCAATTTACAACCTTCATTCTCTTAAAATTCAATTTGTTTCATTTTCGAATATGGTTGGGGAATTTTTAGAAAATATTTAAATGTTGGGTTGAAAAAACTCGGTTTAGGCACCCTTTCCTTTAACCAAAAAAAAATAATAATAATAAAAAAATAAAAATAAAAAATTATTTAATAGGTGGGTTTAGTTTTAAACGTATTTTGGCGCCTAAATGCGATGAAATTGTTTCTGCTTAAATTTGAATTTGAAATCAATCAAAATTTCATTGTAAAAAAGATAAAATTAATTTCGAAATTAATAAATTCTTGAATTAATCGCTTCCTTTGTAATTTGAGATTTAAATTCTTTTTTCAAGAATTGTTTGTTTTCAAATTAATTTCTTTTGGGATTTTGGGGAAAAAAGATAAATAAATAATATTTTCAAATAATTAATCTTAGTTTTCGTCCAATTCTCTAATAATTTTTTTTTCTTTTTAGTTTAATAAATTAAGGTTTTTATAAAAATTAAAATAATAATAAATAAATAGGAAAATCCT
>NW_019104728.1:41030-51822 GCF_001995035.1 Momordica charantia
TGAACTTAGGTTTTCGTATTTTACTCTCAGAGCATGCTTGGTTGGTTGGTCACCAAACTTGTGAAGTGTTTCCGACTTTGAGCATAGTGAGTATACTATTTGCTCAAGGTAACTGACTGCAAAGGTCAGCCGTCTAACTCTTAGCCTTTCGGGTTGAAACTATCTATACGATTGGATTCAAGTGGCTTGTGCCTCCAGTAGTCCAATACGCTTGGGTTGTCGCATATCAGAAGGGAACCACGTTGAGTTAAGAAATAGTAGTCGATTTCATGCTAGAGTAGAGGTTGAGATTTAGTGAAAGCATAAAGAATCTTCTCCGTATCCCCACATCTGTTAACCTCTTACTTGCATTATGTGCTAAAGCATTTCTTTGCCACAACATCTGTTATTACAGTATTTCTCTCTTGGATTTTCTTTATGTATTTTTATAGTGTTTGACTTAGTTTAGTTATACAAATATCCATTATCCTTTATTTGCATTTTTTGGTATCCTTAAATACATTCTAAGAGTAATATCCTTAGTCCCTGTGGATTCAACCTCGTTCGTACTACAATCGACGACTATATTGTACACTTAAACTTGTATCCATTGCAGTTGTGAGGATGCAACAAGGGGATAGCCTTCTGCTTTTCAAAATATATATATATATATATATATATATATATATATATTATGGAACTTTAGACATGCACAGCAGAAGCTAAGGATCATAATACACTTAATGGAGTAATTTAATTAAAATAAGCATGCTGGAGAATATGATGAAAAAGGTAAAGAGGAAGTGATTAACTTTATACCTTTGGAGACCTCCACTATAGATTCTTCTCCTAACTTAATGGGACCACCAACGGCAAATCCGTGCTATCCTCGGGTTGATGAACATGGTTGTGAGACCAAATTATGAGTGAAAGAAAAGTGAAAGCACTAATGGCTAGGAAAAAACAATAGAAATTTGAGAGGAAAAATTCTGCATTTATGCAAGGAAGCATTAGCCATTTCCAAGTGATCTTCATCACCTATATAAAGACCAAATGCACTTCCACTTCAAACCCCACTAGCATGTAAAAGATAGGCGTCATTGCCTTGAAGAAACACTTAAAAAACCACTAGTTAGTCGGAAAATCCAACTTTGAAGTTGGATTTTTCCACTAACTTTATTTTTTAAATAAAACTTTTATAAAACTAATTTTTGTAAAAATAAAAATTGAAATATCAATTTTCCATTAAAACAAAAACCAAGCCAAATTAATATCTCATATTAATTGATCTTTGACACCTAAGCTTGATTAATCACATTAATCAAATTACAACCCTTTTTCATTCTTTAAACTTATTTAAATAAGTCATACTCTCTATAATAATTAATTCTCAATTAATTATTAAATTATATATTATATTTCATATAAAATACAATATTCCCTAAAAAACCGAATTTGAACACTTCAAATTCTTGCTTCACCTAGTTCATCAATTTTATCCTTTATGAGTTAGCATGGAGACCCGATGGACCTACAGATCATGGGCTCCAATGATTCCAGACTAACCGGTCAAACTCTTTAACTTAGTTAATCAACATTCGTTAACTAACAAGACTGTCCACTATAGGCTGTAGATGCACTGCCCTCACAGTAGATATATTTGTGTCCATTTAATATAACCGTCATCGATAAGTTTATCCTTCATAGGCCGTTCGTAACCTCAGCTATGTCAAAAAAACTGTTTTACCCCTGAGTTACATCTTTTCTCCTTAAGTACCACTATCCCTCTAATGAACAATTGATTTATGAACAAATCACTAAATCCAATTCCTCTCGAGCTAGTGAGAGGATGAGACCTCTTGTTCAAGACCCAGGATCAGGTCTTAAGGGAACAACCTTTCTACTATCCCTAAATCGGGTAGGAGTGAATTCTGTCTTGCTAATTCTATGTCACCAGCTATCTACCCAATCTTATCCCTAAAATGGGAGACATATTGAGCAGTGCTGATGAGCTTACTCTCACCTATTCAGATCAATGGAGAATCATGAATAAACAGGAGTTCATAGACGATTCAGGATTTAGATAAAGTTATCTAGGTTATCGATAAATGAAATTAATCAGTGTTATCCGTAAACGGTGTTAATACGTGACAGTGATTATTTCAGGGTCAGTCTTACACAATCTCATTGTGTAGAACACCCCCGCTCACATGTTTCTACATGAACGAATCAGGATCACTTCATTTATGACACCTTACAACATTTGTAACAATCATAAAGCAGGCCGTATTCAATAGTGTCTCCAGGAAAAAGTACCCAACTTGATCCATGTACTATAGACTGTTTAGGCTATTTATTTGAACTTGATCCAGTTTATGTCTCCACATAAAGTCCAAGTACTCATTATAATAGCCAATGGTTCGTAGTTTATTGGATTTAGAGTTATTAAAAAACAAATTGACTAAATCTAACTTGTAGAAATAGTGAGACCAGGTCGAATCCCAGATGAACCAATGAAATTAATTTCTCAAAGTTAAAAAAAATGGGGGGTTTTGAATTTAAATTTTTAAATTAAAATAGATAAACTAAAATGAAAACCAAAGTCCATCCTACGAAACTTCCAATCCAAATGTGCAATTTTCATCTAATTGTAATATTGATCATGGGCTTTACGCAAATTTGGTTTCTTGATTCAAAAACTTAGTCTACGGAACAGCCGTGGTAAGTTTTAATTCTCCTAATTTAATTAATTTAGACCAAGCATTAAATCATGTAACTTAATCAACTTGGCTCGATATAATATTTCATATTCAAATAATAGCATTAAAGATAATGAGAATGACTAAACAAAAATCAATTAATTTGAGATAGCTACAAGTTAATTAATTTTGTCTATTTGTTTCCTAGAGTCTATTATGCAAGATATGTAAATATGGAAAAGCCATAAATAAACACACATAAGCTAACTCCTTGCTATTTATTTCAATCATTCACGACAATTACGGATCACAAACTCATGGATAGCAGTAGAACAATTAATATGAATTAAGGTGTCGATTTAATTAATATAAACTGTTTATAAATAATAAGAACAAGAAATAAAGAATACTTGAAAAAGAAGAAATATTTATCTAACTTGAGCCACCTAAGCTTACAATCGGACTTCAATCATCATTGAGTTTGAAAAATTAAAGTCTAGCCACTCTAGGGAAACAAAGAGAAAATTTTATCTATTTATAGAGAATTTGTAGTGAGAGAACTTGTATTTAATAGAAGAGAGCATCTGTGTTTATAGAGTAATTTTATCTTCTAAAATTGAGCTTTAAAATTATTATTATCTTCATTCTACCACAAAATGATAAATTATAATTAAATTAAAATATTTAAACATAATAAATTATTAAAAAGTAAAATAAATATATAAAAAATGGGTGTATTTTCCATCTTATGAATAGGGAGAAGATAACATTTTGATGATCTTTCGTCAATAGGGAGAAGATAGCATTTTGATGATCTTTCGTGAGACAAACATATGATTCAACATCTTGGCCTTTCTGGTGCTTTATATTTTTTCATGTGCTTGGTTATTGTTATTTGGCTAAGTCTTACTATTGCTTGGGGATAAGGAAAATGTTGAGTTTGGGCATGTGATTACACTTGTTTACAATGATGAGAAATATATTAAAATTAGAATGTTTTACTCTATTTAAAAGTTAGTATGTTTCAGTTTGTTTAAGTGCTCAATTGAGGTTATATTCATTGACTATGATGAATCATGATTTATTTCTAAGTTTTAGCATCATTTCGAGGTGAAAAAACTATCAAAAACCGAAATTTGTGCATGGGTGGGACACAGGAGCCGCTGCACCACCCTGGGAAAACTTATTTTCTTTCGTTTTCGTCCTTCATTAAATGCAAGTTCCAACATGTCTTGAGTACTTCCTAATCTCCATACATGCCAAGAAACCATAGAAGAAGGGGTTTGAACAAGATTTTCATCAAGCTTCACTCTTTTACTTGATAATTTGCAAGGTATTTTGAATTATTCTCCAGCAAAAATAAGGATTAGTTAGTTCAATAAGTTACCTTTGCTTTGGGCTTTAATTTTAAGTCGTTGTTCTCGTTTGCAAGCAACTTTTCAGCTTAGTTTTTACTTGTACTTTTGATCGATCGATTTATAAATTTCTAGACTTGTTCTCCTTTATATTTGCATTTTTTTTAATAGAGATTTGTGATCACGCATTATTGTGCAATTGAACAAGCTTTACTTACCTAAGCTCGTTAGAGGAAGGGTAACATTCATTCATATTACAACTTCTCGTTTACATGGCATTCTTCAATTTTTCTTTCTCAGATCATGTTTCCCTTTTGAAAGGCCTTTACATTCTATTTGTACTTTAAAATTACAGACTGAGCTTGTTTTTCGTAGCCTGGTTACGGATGATTAGCTAATTATTTAAAACATGACAACAACCTCTATAAATCACAATTGACAATAAGTCTTTACCTCTATAAAACACAGTTGGCAATAAGTTTTTACCACTAGATTGTCTATAAATCACAGTTGACAATAAGTGTTTACTCCTAGCTGTCTCACTACTCCTCACTATTTCTTCACAATCTATCACGCGGTATCTCTCTCGTTCTCTACTTTTATTTATTTATTTTTCTCTCCCCAATACATGGTAGCTTCTTTCATCTCCCTCCTTTTTTTTTTGTCACTACTTTTGTTTATTATTTGTTTCATCTCCTTATTTTCTTTTATCCTAAATGTGGTTGTATCACTATTTTCTACACATTTTTTTATTCATTGTTTGACTCGCACCGGATTTAAAAAAGGAGGCAAGAATTGAAGTTTGTTTAAACGATGGTAATTTTCCATGATTTTATCGAATTAGAAAAAAGGATTCTTTTTGCCTACCTTTTTTCCAAGTACGAGTTTGACTCTTTCAACATTATTTTCGTGATAAATTCCTCCCACGATTATGTTTATATTATTGTTTCTTGTCACACGAGAATTTATTAATTCAATTTTAAAGTATGTTTATTTCAAATAGGCATATAATATTTAACAAACGTGTATATATTATGTCAATTTCATTGTGTTGACATTTGGTGGAGAGTTATAAATTTTATTAAAAATTTTTAACTTAAATTTCAAAAAGAGAACTTTCCGACGATATAACTTTCAAATATTTGTGAGGCCGATATTATAGGATTCTTAAGGTGAAGAATCATTATCTTGGAAGTCCGAGAATTGATTTTTGGTATGTTTCCTTAATTAATGAATACACATTTACTCATTTAGTTAAATTGTTAACGTTTATTTCTCTATGCCTGATTTGTTATTAATTCACTATTTTATATAACACCTTTTATGTGCCTAAAGTTATTTTTCTTAAAAAATAAATATATTTCCTTAAATCCAAGTTTAATTTTTTAAGAGATAAAATCAAAAGTGTTTCGACTAAAATCTTCATTTCTTTTGTATAATATTTTTCCCTTAAAAAAATATGTGGTAAAATTTGTTTATTCACGAATATTTGTTGGATCAACATGACAACTCTAGGGGTGAATAGGTTTTAATCAAAATTTATAAATTTTTTAATACGGTGGGTCCAATTTAAACAATTATGTAAACTTTTTACAAATAAATCATTTGAACACAAAATTAAACAACAAATTAGAAGTACGAACACCCTAATCAATTTCACCACCCAAATAATTCAAATATTAATATTGACCATAAACATGAATAACAAATTCAAACATTTAATTTCATGCAATTTGTAGTAAAGAAAATTAATTGCAAAAATTAAATAGAGAGGATTAGAGAAAATGACACTGGAAATTTATAGTGGTTCGGCAACAATCGGCCTACTCCACTTCCCAAGCTCCTCTTGAGTGTTCAATTGAACAACTTGACTCTTTCCACGACTTAGATTTCAACCGTGACAATGTTCTTTTTCTGAGAGCAAGAACAAACCCGATCCTTTCCACAGTCTAGGATCAAACAATTACAAATGCTCTTTTTCGAGCTCAAGAGCAACCTTTACAAATAATAAGGAAATTTGAGAACAAACTCACAAACTCTCTAAAAATAGTAGATATGCAAATTTTCCTCACAAATTTCTAAGAAAAATTCTTACAAAATAAAACGGTCAAATGGCTAAGAAGAAATAAAATTGAATAGCTCAAAGATCTCTCAAATTAAATCTCCTTCAAGAATTTAGAATAAAAATTGAAGCTTTAATGTAGAAATTGGAGAGAAATTTGGGGAGGAAATTGTTGTAGATTTTTTAAGGAGGAAAAGTTATTGAAATTTATTTGAAATCAAAATCAATTGATAGACCATGAGATTTCAAATGATTAAAGATCAAATGCTGAGATTTAATTGAATATAATAAGAATAATATATTATATATAAAACACCCAAACGACTAGTTTTATAATTTTTTTTATGATTAAAGATCAAAGGTTGAGATTTAATTGAATATAATAAGAATAATATATTATATATAAAACACCCAAACGACTAGTTTTAGAATTTTTTTTTGATCAAAGATCAAAGGTTGAGATTTAATTGAATATGATAATAATAATATATTATATATAAAACACCCAAACCACTAGTTTTAGAATTTTTTTTTAAACTGACCATGCGTCAGTTGCATTAAATGATTTTTTTTTCTAACTTCCCTTTTCAAGTTAAAACGGTAACTTTTATATATATGTGTATTTTTTTTCTCTCTTTTATTTTTCTTTTTCTTTCGTCTCAATATATATATCTTTTTTTCCTTTACACCAAGCCACATCCTTTTCACCAAGCCACATGTCAGTAAACCACGGTCGGCATTCACCACAAATATTTTTCTTTCAACTTATTTGGATCATAATTTCTCCGTTTGAACTTCGATTTGAATAATTCAAAATCCATTCTAATCATTGTAACGAGCTCTACGATGTAGACGCTTCAAAATATTAAAATTGTCAAATAACAGAATTAAGTTTGTTATCATCAAAACATTAATTAATTGAATTAATCAGTTAATTTGAGATTAAGGGTCAAAAAGTCAACACACTCCTTCGTAAGAGAATATATATATATATATTTATTTATTTATTTATTTAAAAGGAATATTAAAAATCAACATGGTATTTTTGAATTAACAAACTAAATCTTTCTTTTATATTTTTTTCCAAAAAAAAAAAAACAACTCTACGATGGAAATAGGAATCCATGGTTGATTTCCGAAATATTCTTTCGGCGCTTAATTTATTCTGGGCAACCAAAGTAAATTCAAATAATTAAAATTTTCTTAATGGTTTAGCTCACTCATAATTACTGCTCATTATTACAACATGAGACTATATATATACATTTTTTTTTTCTTTAAAACCATTCTCTTGAAAATAATATAAGAAAATAAATTAATGTTTATTAAATGATCCTTTTGGGATGGTGATACTTTTCCACATTCACAAAAGACCCAAACCCAAATCATTTTGTGCCGATCAACTTATCTATGAATTTGGATGACCAATCATATACTCTGTAAATCAAGATTGATGACGACTCCATTTTTTCGTCTCAGGAAGAAAGTCGAGAGATACACGTCGCAAATCCATAGCACAGGGGTCAACATGAGAATTTTTGAATGATAACGACAGCTACTCCTAACTCTTTTCTTTGGTTTGAAATCAACAAATTTGTTGGACTAAAAAAAATGAAGTTGTATATGAAAAACCTAATGTTTGGACCTCTCCTATATCAAAGTAATTGTAAAACCGAACCTTTTTCAATATATTTATTTTTTTTTTCATGTTTAGGTCAAGTAAACGACAAATGAACATTTTAAATTTCATTCCAATTAACTCATAACTTTTGGAAAGACCATTAGATTTCGACCAACATAAACTAGTGTGGTTTTTGCCCTCAATCTATATTGATGCGACAGCTAAAACACAAAACAAAGTGGATCAAAAAAGAGTTCATTTATTTATTTGAGCATGGGTGGTTCAATGGAGTCCCACATGCTGATGTAGGCGACGGAAAATTATTAGAAAGCTAAGGGAAGATAATCCTTTTCCTAAAAAAAAAAACAAGATAATCAGTAAGTTTGGCAGCGCACCAAATTAATCATTATTTGAGACTCAAAGTTGAGACAATTAGCTTGACCCTGATTCACGCTTTCCCTTTTCTACGGTAGTGTAGTGACTTTTGCTTTAGCTTTCTCTTTTGCTTCCTTAATAGTTGTTTCTACTTTCTCAAACATGACTGCGTCTGCTTTATCTTTTGATTTCTCTTTCGCTTCATTAAGAGCTGTTTCTACTTTCTCTATCGCTTTCTCTAACACGGCTTGCCCCTTGGCAGTGCCTTCTTTTTCTTTCCCTCCCTTAAAAGTTGCTAGTATTTTCTCTCTCTCTTTCGGGGTCATTTTGGACCAGATCTCTTTTACTTTCCCTTCCTTGAAAGCTTCTAGTGTTTTCTCTCTCTCTTCCGGGGTCATTTTGGACCAGATCTCTTTCACTTTCCCTTTCTTAAAAGCTGTTTGTGCTTTCTCTCTCTCTTCTGGAGTCATTTTAGACCAGATCTCTTTCACTTTCCCTTCTTTAAAAGCTGCTAGTGCTTGCTCTCTCTCTTCCGAGGTCATTTTGGACCAGATCTCTTTCGCTTCCTTAAGAAATGCTTCTACTTTCTCTTTTGGTTTTTTATATTTTGCTTCCTTCTCTTCCACTGCTGCTCCACTATCAAAATTAACATTTATTAATTTTTAGTCAAGAGTGAAAGAGCAGCCTAACTAGTAATTAAATCAATTACCTCCCATCTTTTCCAGATTGTAAATCTTCGCCCCTGCATTTCTCCGGGCAAATCCCCACAGCAAGAATCACCAACAAAACTACGACAACTGACGTCGTTCTGATCATCACCATATTTTTGTAAAAAGGTATTTTTCAAAATAATTAAATCGGAAGCTTATGAATCTGAACGAGAGAAGCATTGGTTTTTGTAAGTGAGACAGTTGGGAGTTTCTCGGATAGGGGCTCGTATATGTGACACGTGAAGGCTATTTGACCTCATCATCTCCACTTTGCATGGGGCTAACGTCTAATGAAATGTGTTGCTTGTTCACCTTACAAGCCCTTTTTTCCTCCACCAAATCAGCCAAACCATTCATTATTGTCTTATTCTCTAAAAAATATTTTCTTCCCTAAAATACATATTTGGTTGCACTTTCTATTTTTCCATCTTTTCCTTTTAATTTACTATTACTCTTAAATGAACATTTTTTTAATATATTTCTAAACTTTTAATTGATATTTTTTAAAATAGTGAAAGTTATTTTATATTATTTTAAAATGTTTATAATAAGTCTCTGTTATCTATTCCATCAAATTAAAACTTACATCAGAATAATATTATCGAATCAATTATGAATTTGGTTAAGTTTCGAGTAAGTTTAGGTGTTTAATAGTATATGATTTTTAAATTAACCATGTTAATCACATAAACTATATTAGACGCAAATTTTAAAGTTCACTGGCCTGTTAAAAAGTTACAAAAGGGTGAACTATATAAGTAGGTTTTTTGAACACCACTATTTTAGCACGTGGCATGCACCGTTTTCTTTCCATATGCTAACTTTAAGTTTTTTTTTTTAAAAATAAAAAGGAAGTTGAGTTTGTATTAAATAATTTATTGTTTATATCAACAATAAAATAAACTATTTAGTAATGAGTTATTTTTTCCGATACATTTTTATAGTTATTCTTCTTAAGATTATTATATAATGTTTTTAAAATAAATAGCTTACATTTTTGTTAAACTATTTATTTAAGAATACAATAATTTTTTTTATCCAACTTAATATATTTTTTAGAAAAAAAGAATTAAATTCTCTATTTAAAATATGGATAATTGAGTTATTTTTTATTAAAGGGGATAATTAAATTTTCCTTTATAAAAAAACTAAGGTCGTGTGGAAATGTGAGCATCACCATTCGTTTTTTTTTTTTTTCATATAAATGATTACAAATATATAAAATCAAAAATTTAATAGTGTCATAAACATAGATTAAGGATGCTACTAGATGCACGCTAAATACATTTAAAACCATTTAAAAAATCAAAACAATAAATTTCACTCAAAATAAGTAAACAAACTTTATTCACGATCCCATATTAAAATTTACCGAGAAGTAAAATAGATAACTTTTAATGCAATAAAAATAAAATGTTGAATTATTGCCTATGCAAAAACCCATTGGACAACCAATATCCGTATCTTTTTCCTGCTACGTCGTTGCTATTTTATGGAAGAAAAGATAGGGAGAAATGGGTGAGTATTAAAATACTCAATAAGTAACGGTGCTAGATGTCTCAACCCTACTATAAGAGAGTTATAGTAGGGTTGAGACCCTCACCAAGTGTGCAAGCGTCAGCAACAAGCATATGTCGCCCATCGGACCATGTTGAGGGCTGACAAGTGAAGTGTTGTGATGCGACCAAGGAGGATGGTGCATCATCTAACACACCATATGGATGTACTCAAGAATGTCTAGAGAAGGCATATGCAGAATACAAGGTGAAGGCGATATCGGTGGTGTCGGTGACAAGCTCAACGGGGGCCAATTGAGGCCCCGGGCCACGACCCTAGAAGTCGGGGTTCCGTCGAGAGTTTGGACAAGCGGCTTTAGAGTTAGATGCATATTAGTGAGATATGTAAGCACGCCAAGTTTCGTGTCAATCGGAGTTCAGACGTGCGCTCTACGTTGGCTAGTGACTCCTCGCCACTTTGCACGTACACGCCTG
>NW_019104728.1:58518-72065 GCF_001995035.1 Momordica charantia
CGTTGCTGTTATATAGACAATCGCATACTTGGAGCGATACGTGAATCGATGGAATCGATTGTCGCAATTTGTCGTACTGTTGGGATTTGAGGCGACGCCTCAGAGATCTTTTAAATTTCTCCCCAAAAAGCAGGTGGCGATGATTATTCTTTTTCGTGCCTTCGCACTGTTAGCATCCCCAATGGCTGACTCCATGGCTCACATGGCTAATCGTCCGATGGTGAATCATGTTTCGTCACAGGCCACAAAGCAAGATATTTTAGAGCTTCACTCTAAGTACAGAATTCTGGACTAAATCCTCATGCCTCTTCCGACGAAGGAGGAAATGATACAACCCTCCACCTAGGTAGGTAAGTTTTTACCCACAGATGTTCTGGAATAGGGTTAGACGTTCCCTTTCTCTTTTTACCCAGTCTTTATTGACTTTCGCTGGTGTGGGTCCGGTGCAACCGTAGGAGGCATTGGAAAGAAGACTAGACCATACTAAAGTCAGGAGGCATTCAGCCATCCTTTGCCCGGAATCAGGAGGAGGTGAGAAGATGATTAGGACCATGTTGTCCACTCTGACCCTAATGAAGTCCATCAAGGGCTTCCCTGGGTTCTACAGTCTAGATTCTCGTCGTGGGACACTCTTCAACGCTCCCACATGGAACAAGCACTGGAAAGACCACTAATTCTTCGTCGGTAACTAGTGGTTGGCTGGTGGCAGTCCGTTTGTTGGGCGTATGACCAGCTGCTTCAGGGAGAATGATGCACTTCCATGTTCCCTTCCACTTTTCTTTTGCAATTCTAATACTTTGGTGAGTCTTTTGCAATGTTTCCGAGTGGAGCGTTTCCCCTCTCATCTGAGTTAGAGGGTATATTGAAGAATATTTTGGTGACCCCATGGACCGAGATGGTTCATATGCTCATAGCTACATATGAGAGGCTAGCTCGTCACAACCTGATTAGGGATCCTAATGGTCCCACTAGGGTAGCAATGGGCACCCTAACCCAATCGGGCCTCGATTGGTGTGAATGTCCCAACATCCCTCTATCGAATCAAAATTTGTAGTTCGTCCTCTCATTGAGACGTTTGTGCAGATTTGGTGAGATCACCGTCAGATTCGCCTGTAGGGCGCAAACTATTCGTCCGTCCTTTCATTCGGATCAGGCACGCTTCTCCCAGCAATTTTGACTAGTTGGAGCGTCGCATCGACTAGCACTCCGTTCTTGCCGACTAGGCCTAACAAGGGGAGCTCCTTCGTGGAGATTCTCCCTCGATCGACGAGTTCGGTCCCTTCGCTTAAGTGTCACCGCTTGGTGAGACTGGGCGCGGCAGGGCCTCCATCTGACACCCCCATTGAGGAATCAATTTTTTGAGTTACCGAGTTCTTTGAGCCAAGATCGAGTGACGCAGTTTCTTTGGACCCTTCGACTGTTGATCGAGGGGTGGCACTCGCCTTGGGGTCTGCATCTAGTCCGAGAAGAGAAGATGGTGGGTCTGAGGAAGTCGTGTCTGTCGAGGATGAAGCTTTTAAGGGATATGCCTCGGAAAAACCCCAATTCGTCTCGTCTTCTCCGCAATAAGAGGAGAATGTCACGTACACCTATTTCAGCCTCCTCCACGAGTTTTCTCCTTTGAACCTCTATTGCCACATGGAAGATATCCGAGCATCTACTCGGGCGATGGTCCGTCGCACGTTTGGCCAAGGGCAGGTTCATCCTCTTTTCTACTTTCGGGAGGAATGTTGCGATGGAACCTTCGACGCGGTTTATGTGAGCTATTTTTCCTCTATTTTCTCTTGGTTATTCTTATTCCCCGCCTAATACCTCCGTTGAGTTATTTATGCCTGCTGGCTGGTCTTTTCCATGCCTTATCCCTGCCCTTGTAGGATAAGTTGGCGGCTAGGGGGTTCGAGAATAGGAGCATCAGGTTGAGGTTTAGCACCTTTAGGCTCTACTGAAGGCGGCTGACCAATCCACAATTACTCATGCTCAGTCTGAACGGATCCAGTCGGAGAGGCAAATTGCTCGCAAGGATGCGTCACGGGCGGAAGAGAGGATAACCTCCTTCATATAAAGTTATATCGCACCTAGTGTCGAGCAACTACGGCCGAATCACGTGTTGGTGAGCTTGAGGGGGAGGTACAATCTCGTCTGGCCTAGGTGGTTGAATTGGAGTCTCGTGCTAAGAAGGTTATAGAGGACCTTGAGATGGCATAGAAGAAGGCTGAGGAAGATCTTGAGATGGCTCGGGCGGAGCCGTCTCACGCGATAGTCGGATCTTGGAGCTAGAATTGCGTCTCAAAGAAGCCAAAGATAGGTTGCTCAAGGAGGAAGAGGGATTGGCAGTGGCTTAGTTCGACCTATCAATGTGCAAGGAGGTTGGGGAGACTGCCTTGGATTCCTTGCAACGAGAGTCTGCTCGGGTTTTCAGTCTTGAGTTTACCTTGGCTGACACTCACCGTTCTCTCGTTCAGGCTTGGACAGCCTTAGATTAGCCCAAGCTCTTGGAGTCACATTTCCACGACTCAAATAGCTTCTGCGTGCTATAACGGTACCTTCAACAGGAGGGAGTAGACTTCGTGAGGGTTCGTCTACAGGGGCGGTGTCTGGATGACAAGTTGAGGCGCATCCTCGATGCCTTTGAGCATTTTTGGTTGATGTTTTGCAGTCGCGAGTCTAAGGAGCACCTTCAGCATCTCTTTTTCGAAGGCCACAGCTATTATGATGCTCTGGACGCAACAACTGATCACTTTGCTCCTCCACCTTCCTAAATTTATCAGCTTTCTTTTTGTCGCTTTTGTGTATGAGGCTTGGAACAACGAGTGTTCCTGAGAGGGCAGAAATACATCCGAGTGGGAGCCCTATTTGGGCCCCCCACTCGAGGAAATGCCTTGAAACATCAGTTCTCTAGAGGCTTACACTCGGCCGAGTGCTGCCACGTGGGCTATCCGAACTCGGGGACAACATTGGAACTTCGAGTGTTCCTGAGAATGTAGGAATACTTCCGACTGGGAGCCCTATTCGAGTCCTCTACTCGGGGAAATGCCTTGGAACATCAGTTCTCTAGAGGCTTGCACGCGGTTGACTGGTGCCACGTGGGCTATCCGGACTTGAGGTCAGTCTTGGAACTTCGAGTGTTCCTGAGAAAGCAGGAACACATCCGAGTAGGAGCCCTATTCAGGTCCTCAACTCGAGGAAATGCCTTAGAATATAAATTCTTTAGAGGCTTGCACACAGCTGAGTTGTGCCACGTGGAATATCCAGGCTTGGGGGCAGCCTTGTTCTCCATTCTGAGGGGTGGTTTGGAATGTTAACTGGCCAGAGGCCTACATGCCACTGAGTGGTGCCAGTGGGCCCTCCAGACTCCGAGGTAACCTTGGAACAACGAGTGTTCCAAGAGGGCAAGAATACATTCGAGTGGGAGCCCTATTCGAGTCCTCCACTCGGGGAAATGCCTTGTGTTGGGACTTTCTCGACCTTTAAAGATAGGAGATACGTACAAGCATACACAATCACAAGTAATACTTGGGAGTAATCCAAGGTCGAATCCTCAAGGACTTGTACTTTAAAAATCAAGTAACGAAGTGAAATGGTTCAACAATGCAATTGTGGTTTATGAAGGAAATAATGCTAACATGTTGTTGTTTGGGGTTTCAAATATCAAGAAATTTTATAAAACACAACCTCTTTGCTTCCTACCTGAAGGTATCGAATCCCCAACGGAAACGGTTGATCTCTTGTGATTCGACTCGGTTTAGAAACGTTACATTTGAAGACCGTTAGGAATTCTTCTTCCTCGAATCTTCAGTTTCCTTGCTATAACTCTAGCAACAAAAACCAGATTGTGGGATCCTCCTTGGAAAGAAAACAAAACGGAACTTCTTGATTTTTGCTAGATTATGAGAGAGACTGTTGTTTGCAGTATGATTTTTGCCGAGAAAAAACCAACACTAACATATAGAACTCATGTGTTTGTTAACAACAAGAGGGAGGAAAGAGGAGAGGGAGTCCACCTCACCACTTCCCACCAAAAATGCTGGGAAGTGGTAGTTTTGTTAATTATGTCAAAAACATCATTAACAAAACTAATATATATATATTTATTTAATATATATATGAAATTTAATAAATCAATTAAATTAAATAATTAATTAAATTAAAACTATTTTAATTTAATTAATAATTAATTAAATCTTATTTGATTAATTAACTAAATAAATATAATTTAATTAATATTTGAATCATATTTAAAATATACATTTCCCTCCTAAACTATAGTATTTAATATGAATCTAATTCATATTAAACTTCAATCTATAGTATTTGATATGAATCTAACTCACATTAAACTTTTAATCTATAGTTTCAATATGAATCCAATTCACATTATTCTCTCATAATATATAGTTTTATAATGTATCATCATATATTTTATTAAATTGTGTCATACACAATTAACTCAAATTCCCTTTAATTAAATTTGAATAATTCAAATTCTTTCCAAGAATTAATGTTCTTAATTACCCTTTACGAGCTAGCAACCACCTAATGGACATATAGATCAGAAGCTCCAACGTTACGAGATTAATTGGTTAAACTCATTAACCACTTTAACCAACATATCTTAACTACGGGTTGCTCCACTAGAAACCCGCAACTATACTCTTCTCACTATAGAATATTTATGTGTCCACAGATATTGACCATTGACGGCAAGTCATTCCTTCACGATTGTTCGTAACCACAGATGGGTCAAATTACTGTTTTACCCATGAGTTACATCTTGTACCTTAAGTACCGCTGATCATCTAATGAACAACCTAGTTATGGTCAAACCAATAACTGGAAGTCCCTTTCGAGTCAGTGAGAGGATGGGGCACCTTGTTCAAGTCCCGGGGTCAGCACTAAAGAGAACACTCATCTACTCCCCTGAAGGCGAGGACGAGTGAATTCCATCTTGTGAAGTTATGTTCCCAGCTCCCAACTTGGTCTCGTCCCTAAAATGGTAGGAATGTTGAGTTCGTGCGAGCCACTCTCACCCATACATATCAAAGAACGAGCACTCACGGGCATGAGTCCATTACTCACTCAGGATTGAGAATGAGTTGCCTGGTAATCCTATGAAATAGCAATCTGTTAGTCAACGACATTACATCTAAAGATTGACTATTGCGCGATCCGGTCTTATACAAACTTATTGTATACGATACCCCCACTCGCATGTCTCCACACGAACGACCTAGATCGAATCATCTGTAACATTTACAAAGCAAGCCATATCCATAGTGTTGCCAGGATAAAATACCAAGCCTAATCCATATACTATAGACCCTTTAGGTTATTCTTGGGACATTATCCACTTGTATATCGAAAGTATATCAAATATATACCCAGTATATATATTGTCTCGATTACATGATAATAACCTTGGATGTTTAATTTATTGGATTTGGACGATGCAATGCTATAAATTCAACAACAAACTGATTAATATAACTTTATTGAATATGAATTTGTTTTTAAATAAATACAAACTACGAGTTTAGGGCAACACACCCAACACTACCTTAGTTTTGATGGAAAATATGGAAGATTCACACTTTGGGGAAAATGCGCCAGCCACAATCTGGCTAACCTTGGGAATATGAGTTCTACTCTTTTACGAACTGCTTTTGGTTGCTGCAGATGCTAGGGTAACCTACAATCATATTTCTATATGAGATTAGAAACCTATAAAGTATTTATCAACTCATTTTCATTTATGCGTCAGAGAGCCTATGTCTAGGACCATGTTTTATGCGCTTATGTCAAGTCATGTCCCATATTGGTTTCCTATTATTTTACCTTACCCATCATTCTCAGAGTTGGGCTTTAGTGCAAAAGTCAATTTTCCAGTGGCCAAATGGAAAAATGACGTAAAGAGAAATTTTTAGAAACTAACTCAAGATTGCGCCATGCGCAATATGGGCAAATCTCGAGCATGTTGAAAATTATATCATTTTTGGTAAGGCATTCCACAGAGATGTTGATAAATAAATTAGAGCATAGTTAAAGGAAAGAAAACGCACAAAAACATAAGGTAAGTAATTTCCATTTAATTTAAATGAATATGATAACGGCGTACATGGAGTCATAACTTGACATTCTTCTCTTTCGAGCTTGAAGGGAGTGTAAACTCACTTAAGAACTTTAAAAGAACATAATAGATGAAGAATGGAAGTACGAGTTTGAATTAAACGCAACACAATTAGTAAAAGTATGAAAATACAAGGAAATAACAACTAAAATACAAATCTTATGAACTTCAAAGCTTATGAATGAAACCTACCGCTAAGAATGAAACAAATGAAGATGAAAATGGGATGACTTGTTGCCAGGGGAGAGGCTCCCTTATATAGGCCCTTAAGGATGTTGAACTTCCCAACATTTTAGGAGGAGAGGGGTTGGGATTCTCCAAACAACCTCCCCTTGATTTGGACTCACGATTTTTGTTTCATTTAAACATATTGGAAATGACTCTCTTGCCCTTCATTAAGTGAAACACATGTTTTGGAGGTTTGCTATGCTAAAAAGCGCCAGACGCTTTTCCTGCAAAACAGAATTTTGAGATTTTCTTCTAACGTTGACCACGTTTTTTCTCACTTTTTCCTAAAGTATCATATATTGCAAATTATCCAAAAATGTTCTATTCATGTTCTACTTTAAGAATATGTAAATCTTTTTAGTTTATAATGATGGGAAATGGTTAATTTTTATGGTCAAACAGGCCTACCGACTCACATTTCTGCAGTAAAAAATCAACCCTAACACACCCTCAAACTTTGTCATTTGCTTGTCCTCAAGCAAAAACAACATCAACAACAAATCTAAAACAGTTAACATGCTAGAAAGATGAATGATCAACAATCCCAATATTCTAAGTAAGTGAACCATATTCGTCTCCGGAAGGACTCCACAAGCTAAACATCCTAACTTTTATCTCAAGCAAAGATAGCATAAACCATTATTGTTTTGAAAAATAAAAATGATTCTAAATCTCCTTATTTTCTAAAACACAAAACTTTTTACAAAACCAAGGAATATGCACACTCCGTTTTGATTCAAAAGTTTACATCAAGAAGACACATGGACCGGTTACTAGTCCCTGAGGTTTTCACTCACTAACATCGGTTTCTGATAAGACTTGATTAAAGGCTAAAAAATAGTAGTTTTCATGCTTGGTTGGGGGTTAATTATGATGGAAGATGTAGGTTAATTCATATAATTTATGGAAAATGTGCATATTTCGTTATTAAAGACTTAGGCAAGTAGTTAGAAGCAAATAGAGGCTAATTGATGAAAATTTGTTTATTTTGTGAGGAAAATTGGAAATTGATGACTGCAATGCGTCAGACACGTTGCACGCCAAGTATTTCCAGATTATCAGAAGGATGCACCAGCCAATTGTTTTGGAACTTCCAACTTCGCAATGCGCCAGCCACATTTGAGGCATAGATTGTCAAAACGGGAATAACAACTTTTTGGTCCAAGATTCAGTTTGACTCTTAAAATCTCTACAAAGAGTGGTTGCCAACTTCCCTTGAATTTCTCAAATACTTGTTACATCCATGGCCTATAAAAGGAGCCTCCAAGCATCATTTGTACACATCTCATTTTTCCATGTTTTGTTTTTTCTTTCTAATTCTTGTCAACTTTAGCTTCTAAGTTTTAATTCCAATTTCTAAGTTCTGTTCTTCCTTTATTGTTTTTAAAATTATTTTTTTGTTTATTTTATTTCAATTATATTTGTTCTAAGTTTGTTCTTTCCTTTCCATTTTATTGAAAATGCATCACTTTGTTACCTTCTCTTGTTTTGTTGTTTATTTTACTTCCATGAGTAGCTAAATTGGTTCTTCAACCCTCCTACGAATGATTTAGTTCTTTCCACTATAAATTACATCTATCAGTGAGCACGGCGTATTACGCTCTCTTTGCTTATCTTGATTGATACAATTTATCTAGTTGATTTTTCTTGTTGGACACTTGTTTAAATCACACTAGTTTGAATTTAATTCTGAGAAGGTTAGAGTCAAACGAATCTCATCAAGGTAAAACGGGAAGTTACTTAGAAATAAGAACTAAAACAAGATCTTAGACATAGGCTCTCTTACCCGTTAAACGTAAGTTGGCACTTGATTTATTTAGGATTCTAGAGTTGCATAGACATATGTAAACACTAGCCTAAGCTTCTAAACAAACCAAAAGCGGTATGGAATAGGAGTCGAACCAGTTTGCATAAATTGAGTGTAATTTCGGGCACATTTGGTAGGTGTAATTCATCATTTTAGAACTAACCAGTATTAGGGCCTTTTAAATTCTGTTATTTTCGTGTGTTTTCGTGTTCCCAAAAATTCCACCAATTGTTATTCCCTAACTCGATTGCTCATTCCAACAATTTGCAACATCAATTTTAAAAGAAAACTAGTCCCTGTGGAGACGAACTTGGAATATTTCCAGATTATTACTTGTGACAGTGTACACTTGCACTTACCCTCTAGCTATTAAGCAGAGGCGCAACAGTTTCCAACCACAGCCACTCATAGAAACTTTTTAGGTAGCAACCTGACATAAAATGATGTCAACAATAGATTGCACAAACTCACCTTAATATGTAAGCTATCACCGTCAAAGATGCTAACGCCACCCGTTTAAAAGATAAACGAATGTCTATAGTGGGACTCACGGAAAAAGAAAACGTAAGTACATTTTCTTGCTGCTCGTGTCTCTAACCACTCTTGTCTTTTTTTCACTTAGATTTTTCTTTCCCCCACCCTTTATTTTCTCTCAAGACTCTTTTTTTACTTCTTTTGAACTCTACTTTCATACTCTCTTTTCGAGAAAAAAAATCTCTTGCATATGGTTCTTTTTTTTATCACTTGCATTTTATTTCCAACTCTTATTCGAAACGTGAAAAGCATTTTCTTTCTTAAAACAAAAAGACACACACTGTCTCTCCCCCCCCCACCCCAACACACACACACATAAGGGAAACAATGTCGTCACTCAGGAAATAAATTTTGAGAGATGCAAAATTTTGTCACAAAAAGGACAAGGACTTCCAAAGTAATGAAAAAGTTTTAAGTTTTAAAACAAAATGAAGCACAACAAAATTTTCTAACCAAAAACAAAAAGTGAAAATGACTTATGGCTTGATCATAAAATTAGGAAATCTAACCTATTCATGTCTTTAAGTATCCTCGTTGACACGAACAAAAACAAAGAACAAAGGAAAGATTTTCATTAAACAGATGAACATGTTGAAAGTTTGGAAAATATGTCATTGAAAAAGCTAAGGACAAACTTGTAGCTAGAACAAAGAAGCATGCAAAGCTTGAACTTAAATCAAAATGCAGAAGCATAACCAATATTTTTTTCTAATAGCACAACATCCCACAAAAACTATCCTAAAACCAAAACTAACCTAAAAAGCCTAGCAAGCAAACTAAAAACACAAAAAAAAACCTAAATAAACTAACATACAATATCAAGATCCAGAACATCTAGTATCCAAGCAAAAAAAGGGATATACTCCCTGAATCATCATCTGAAGAATCATCACCGGTAGGTCGTGAAGATGACGGCAAGTCGGCCTTGAGCTCATCGGGAAGAGAAGGTTCACCATCTCTATAAAGCACCTTGAGAAACTCACACGTGGCGTGTTGAGTAGCCAAGAGCAGATCGTATTAACCCCTTAACTCATCATATTGCTCTCTTGTAACCACACCTCGAGTCTCGGGATCCGCGGTGATAGTGGGAGAATCCTCTTCACAAACGATCGAGTATCCCCGAACTCTCCTTATGGACGTGGTTGGCTTCTAGGCATCATTACATCCTCATCATCAGCCTCCACACCTTCTTTTAAACATAACTCTATTATAAGTCCAGGAAAAACAAGTGGACCTACAATTTTCTCTGAGCAACTCTGAGTCTCGTTTCTTATGAGTTCGCCAAAGTCAAACTCAATGGCCTTCATCAAAATATAAATCATCACCCTGTTACACTTAATGCACGCATCATGGGAAGTGGGGATCAACCGATTCTTCACCACAAACGTCTAGATCGTGCCTTGCTCATTGATAGCCAGTGGCTTTAAGGAAAGCTTCCCCGTTGTCGAGACGGTCCATGGCTTATGTGGCCCACAAATGAGCTTACGTGTCTCCTCCAATTGTTCGTCTTTTGGATGCACCAAAATCACATTAGCTACTCAATCAAACACATCCGGCAACCATAGTGAGTGTTAATAATCAGAGGAGAGAATCTTACCACTTTACCCCTTACTTTCACAGTATCTCCTCGGTTCAGGTGGGTGGCAGCATAGAATTCTTTCACCAAGGCCTCCGACACACGTGTAGGTGGGGCAAACAACGTCTCCCAACCATTCTCCATAAGTCATCGCTTGACATACTCTGACATGGGCTCTTGCTCATCATCAAAACCCTTTCTCAACTAAGATACCACGGGCTGTGAAGTCGGGCTTTTTCACTTCTAACCTCACCCTTTTGGCTTTTGATGGTTTTTGTTTGGTAGTAATGGGCTGCTCTTCATTAACCTCTTCAAGATGTTCTTCAGCCTCTCCAACTGCCCTAGGTCTCTTGGCTTTTTTAGATGGACCATCCTCAGCATTTTTTTGGGCGATCAAACGCGCTATAGTGGCTCGAGTGCGCGGTCTCTTAATTGCACCTGATGCAATTTAGGCTGAGTTTTCTTGTTCTTTGCTTTCTTCACCACTTTGGCCAAACATACCTCTTTTTCTGAGTTCTCTGCAACAGCAATGAAATTTAGGTCAGAAACATTCATACTAAAAAAAAGAAGGGGTCATACACTTTAAAGAAGAGGAAGATGCCTCATCCATGGCTTCATTTGGCACATCCTCAGGCCGCATGCTCCTTCTTGCACTTGAATAGGGGCCTCCTTTTCATCTTGTTGTGACTCATACACCGGAGTGCGCATTCGCACTTCAAATTGGGAGATATCGTCGTTTCCTTCTTCTTCCTCACACTTTTCTCCATGGACTTCTTGGGGTAAATCTCCAAGATCCTTATCACCTCTAGTAGCATCCAACCTCTCATGAGCTTCCTTACTGTTTYCGTCGTCCTTCAATGGATCTTCTCCCGTTGCTTCATTCAAAGCCACCAAAATTTTGGTGATTTTTGACGTCGTCTTTTCCTATTCTAAATCATCAAAAACTAAAGGCTTTTTAGTCAAAATAAGATCTAGAAAATTGGGAGACGAAATACCTTGTAGTGTGGCCGGTGGGGTGTTCTCCAAAATTGCGCCAGCCGAATTTCAACTGTGGCTGAATCCGAATGCTCAAATGGCTTTGTGTCGTGCTCGGAATCATTACTAACCTGTTATTCTCCAACATTAATAGCAATAGAGTGTGGGGGTAGAATGGAGAACTCTAAAGATTCAGATACGAGGTTGTGTTGAGGGAAATCCAACCTATGGCGATTATTCATATCATCTAATGCAATTTGAATTTCTTCACTTGATTATCTTGGATTTTCCATTAATTGTTGTCATTTATCATTTAATTCTGCTATCTTGGCACAAATATCCTCATTCTCCTTAATCCCAATCTCCCTTTTCTTATTTCTAATACCAATTCTTTCATTAATCCTAGCAATTTTATTTTCTAAATCAGAACCTTTATAACCCACAGATTCATTTTTTCTAAGGTAGACATTGCCAAACTCTTCTAATCTTTTTTCACTATGACCTCCTTCATTAACCCTAGCAATGTGAGGTTCTAAAGTAATTTTTTTTTTCAGAACTTTCACTACTTATTGATAGATTCTTCCTAGGGTTCATCTCAAAGCTACCTCTACTTATTGATATAAGGGGGTTCAAGAGGGATACGGGAACATACCTAACGGAGTTTTATATGCAGTTCTACATGCCGATAATGCATCATCAAGTTTAATAGCCCAGTCCTTCCTATTCACATTCACCGACTTTTCTAAAATTGATTTTATTGCTCTATTAAATATTTCTTCTAAACCGTTAGTTTGAGGGTGATAGGTGAAGGGATCGGATCCCGCAGCGGAAGCGCGTGGACGCGTGTGCTTCGATCTTGTTTTAGAATTACAATAAAGAAAAGACACACAAGCATGAATAACAAGAAGTTAGTGATACATACCTTTGAAGACACCTCTTCAATGTAGACATCAACGCCACCACAAAGTCTTCCTCGCTATCCTCTGGATATTAAGAACTCGGTTTGTGGGAAGCATCTTATAATTGAAAGGAAAATTGAGAAATCGAGAGAGAGATTTTCTCGTTTAGAGTTTCGGAAACTTTATCAACCGACGTTCGGGGCGATCCAAAAAGAGATGGGAGAACCTCCCTTTTACAGGGAAGGAGGAGTGAGGGGGAAGTTACCACTTCCCTACTCACTTCCCCACTTCCCACCTCTCCCATCTCTTTTTGGATTGCCTCGAATGTCAATTTCCACTTCCCACCTTAGGTGGGAAGTGGAAATTGACATTCGAGGCAATACAAAAAGAGATGGGAGAACCTCCCTTTTATAGGGAAGGAGGAGTGAGGGGGAAGTTACCACTTCCCCACTCACTTCCCCACTTTCCACCATTGGGAGCTTTTCTCCCATTTTCTTTTCTCTTTTTTTTTCTTTTTTTCTTTTATTTTAATTAAAACAAATTTAATTAAAATAATAATTAATTAAAAAAGTTTATTAATTTAATTTAATTTAACCAAATTAATATATCACATTAATTTAATTAAATCATATTTAATTAAATTAATCTTAAATTAATCTTATATATTAGAATCAAATTCTAAAATTTATCTCTCTCATCATTTTGAATCCAATTCAAAATTGACTTTATATTATAATGTATCAATATACATTATATTAATTGCATCTCATACAATTATATGAGATGCAAAAAAGACTAACTGTTCTTAACTATCCTTTACGAGCTAGCAAGGGGACTTAAAAGACCTACAGTTCCGAAACTCCAACGATACGAGATTAATTGATTAAACTCATTAACCGTATTAATCAACATTCGTTAACTGTCGGTCATTCCACTAAAGACCCACAGTTGCACTCTTCTCACTGTAGAATATTTTGCGTCCATGGATTTTGACCATTAACAGTAAGTCGATCCTCCATGATTGTTCGTAACCACAACTAGGTCAAATTACCATTTTACCCATGTGTTACATCTCGTACCTTAAGTACTGACTGGGCGTTTATGCTGAACGCACGCACTAAGCGTGGTAACAATTATATAGATGCAAGCGCACACCTRTCAGAGTAATATAAAATGGATGGAGTATCCAAGTATCGATCCTCAAGGACTTCTAAATAATTTCCAAACTCTAAAGTTTTAAAGAATAGTGAATGTTGGAATGAGTGATTCTTGTAAAATGGGAAGTGGTCACAAATAATGGTTTTGGATTTGGGATTTGGACTTATAATGATAAAACCTAGCCCGAATTACTTCAAGTTAGCCAACAAAGAATCAAGGACATGCTAAGGACAATATGCATTTTAC
>NW_019104728.1:72095-89583 GCF_001995035.1 Momordica charantia
GAAATAGTCGCAACCTCGGGTTAAGGTCCTATGTCTAGGCTACTTAAGCGGAACCCTTATGTCTAAGGCGCTCCTCTCCTCGGTTTAACCACTCAACCATGCAAATAAGCAACCTTTTCAGTATTGACTTGTTAAGACTTACAGTGGCCTTCTCTAAATCCTAACTTTTTGGGAAAACATGTTGAGCAATGAATGGAAAGTAAAAACACTACTTCTTAGCAAACCCTTTTTAGACATAAAAGGCTAACTATCCATAACCGGGCTAGAGACGGGAATTTAGAAAGACATATTGAAGAAAATACAGCAAGTAAAAAGGTTGAATGTGGAATGCATGTGTGAAAAACAAAAGTTAACTAACGGAGAGTTTTTATCGGGATTGAGAGCTTCGCCCTTCTCTTTCAAGCAAGGGGGAGTGTCACGTGCTCTTTCCTCCAAAAACACAACTCTTTTAACTAAAAATAAAGTAAAGGCAAAGGGAAGATAAGCAAAGTGCTAGATTTTTATATATTTGAATAAGTAGAAAATAACTAAGTACAAATGGAAACAAAACAAAGCTCAATAAAGGAATGTAAAGTACTCGGGATTTAAAAACCAAAAGCAACTAATGAAAGCAACTCAAAAGTACTTAGAAAGCAACAAAGAAACACTAAAAATGATCAAGAGMAGGAAGCAAGGCTTGATGATTTTGGTGGAGAAGTTGCTGGAATTTATAGCTGTGCAGAATTGGTTAGGTAGGTCCTAAAACGATGGTGAATCACCCATTTCCAACTCCTTTGACTGACTAAATCGTGCTCAAACTAATAGTGGAACACTTCTTCTACACGTATGCATCGGTTGGAACCACCAAAACGCATGGGAAGACGCTTTTCATTAAGGGCAAAGTTGGAAGAAAAACTGTTTTTCTGCAGGCACGCAGGCGCCTGGCGCCTCCCATGATGGTTTTTTCGTCTTTTTGCTTCTTTTGATTAATTTGCACTCCCAAATGGTCCTAAAATGTCATAAATACAANTTGCTTCTTTTGATTAATTTGCACTCCCAAATGGTCCTAAAATGTCATAAATACAATATAAGCCAACCACAAACCATAATATATGAATTTTGCATGAATTGGAACTCAAACGACCGAGAAAAATCCGAAACAAAGCTGAAACATAGTAAAAACAGCATCTAAAAACCTTCTTTTTACGCATGTAAACAAGCGTAATCAAGTACCGCTGATCCTCTAATGAACAACTCGATTATGGTCCAACCAATAACCGGAAGTCCCTCTCAGACCAGTGAGAGGGTGGGGCCCCTTGTTCAAGTCCCAGAGTCAGCACTAAAGAGAACACTCATCTACTTACCTTAAAGTCGGGAAGGAGTGAATTCCATCTTGTGTAGTTATGTTTCCAGCTCCCCACTCGGTCTCATCCCTTAAATGGTAGGCATATTGAGTCGACGACTCGGGCCACTCTCACCCATACAAATCAAAGGACGAGCCTTAACAGGCAAGAGTCCATAACTCACTCAGGATTGAGATTGAGTTACCTGGTCATCCTATTGAAATATTAATCTATTAGCTAACGGTGTTACAGCTAAAGATTAATTATTTCGTGGTCCGGTCTTATACAAACTCATTGTATAGGATACCCTCGCTCGCATGTCTCCATACGAATGACCTGGATCAAGTCATTTGTAACTATTACAAAGTGGGCCATATGCATAGTGCTACCAGGATAAGGTACCCAACCTTATCCATATAATATAGACCCTTTAGGTTACTACTAGAACATTATCCACCTGTATATCAAATATATATTGTGTATATATATACACTGTATATCAAATATATACACTGTATATCAAATATATATTGTGTATATATATACACTGTATATCAAATATATACACTGTATATTAAATATATGTTGTATATATGTTATATACTATTCCAGTTACATCACATAACCTAGGATATTAGTTTATTGGATTTGGGTTAATGCAATTCTATCAATAACAACTCTATTGAATGAATATTTGTTTTATGTTTACAAACCACGAGTTTAGGACATAAAACCCAACAATAGGTATTAGCAATTTTATGATGGATGTTATACTTTTAGAACAAATTAGTCATTGTTCTATTTAAAAAGTACGCGCCCTCATCACTAATCAAGCATCTAGGTGTACCATATCTAATAAAAAAAACTTTTTCAAGAAGAGAGAAACTACCTCGGCATCGTTAATAGGGGTGGCCAAAGCCTCAACTCATTTCAAAACATAGTCAAAACCAAAAGAATATAATTCTTACCGAATGACGGTGGGAACGAAACCATGAAGTCGATGCCCCAAACATCAAACAGCTCAACTTCCAATATTGGGCTTAGAGGCATCTCATGTTTCCATGTCAAATTACCTGATCTTTGGCACCAGTCACAACTTTGAGCGAAAATGTGTGCATCTCGAAATAGGGACTGCTAAAAGAAACCACTTTGGAGGATCTTCGCTGTAGTTTTACGTCCATCAAAATGTCCACCATATGGTATTTGTGGCATGCCTCCAGAATCTCCTTATGTTCATGCTCAACAACACACCTGCGAAGAATGTTGTTAGGTCCCAATTTAAACAAGAAAGGTTCATCCCATCAATAAAACCTAATATCATGAAAGAACTTCTTAATCTGGTACTTACTTAAATCATTAGGAATTATGTTGCTAACCAGATAGTTCGCATAATCAGAATACCAAGGTACTTCATAAGTAGCTAACAGATGCTCATCAACAAAATGTTCTTTAATTTCACAATGATCATGTTGCAAAGAAGACTCTAGCCTAGACAAATGATCTTCTACTTGGTTTTCCGTTCCTTTTTTATCTCTTATCTCTAAATCAAACTCTCGTAGTAATAATATCTATCTAATTAACATAGGCTTGACTTCTTTTTTAGCAAACAATTATTTTAATGCGAAATGATCAGTGAAAACTATCACCTTGGTCCCGATCAGATACGAACAAAATTTATCAAATGCGAAAACAATAGCTAGAACCTCTTTCTCAATCACAGTGTAGTTTGACTGGCTATTGTTCAAAGTCTTACTTGCATAGTAAATAGGATAAAGAACTTTACCTTTTCACTGACCTGACATTGATAACTCTCCTAAAGAGAGTTAATTGTGTCTAAAAGTTGCATAAAATAGCTAAAGATAGCCTCATCTAGCCCCCAATATTCAATGAGTTGTGCTTAATTTAGAAGATAAATCAATGTTCTCATATGGCTAAGAGTTTAATGTCAACGCTCGTATAAATGATCTAATTTTGAGCATTTTGCTGTAGCTTTAATGATGCTACAGCATCGATTCCAGAAAGAGACAAAAAGCAGCAAGCTAGCAATGAAAATAATTCTCAACGACATTTACCTCAGTAACTGGAGGTTTCACCTGAGAGTGAAAGTAGGGTCCCACAGGGCTTGTTTTGTTACCCTAAAATCGGAAGGAGGTATAAATGCCAACAAATAGAGAAGCCTCCACACACACAAAGACAATTACATTGTTCAGTCTTGAAGAAATTAACTCTCACTCCAAGAAAACCTCTCCAACCGTTAGAGAAAGTCAAGAGGAGAAGAAGACAGTCATCAATAGCTGAGAAGAGGCCGAGAACTCTTATTGGGAGCTAATCTTCAGCTCCCTCTCTTCATTTTTAGCATCTTTTTATTTTTTTTATTCCTACATTTTTTAACCTCCTTAAGGCGTTGTCTAGCTAAAAACCTTGTGCAAGGAGGAGATGTTGTGAACTCATTTTCTGGGTTGTAACCTTGTTGTTTTGCATTAATAATAGTATGTTTTGAGTTGAAGTTGATGTATCACTCTATTTCCGATGTGCTTGATCACCATGTTGAAATACCTCTTAGATCACCTTTGGAAAAATGTATTAGGGAGCGAAAAACTTCTTCTCGAGCAAGAGTTTACTTGAGTTAGAGTGTGGTGACTTAGGTATAAGCATTACCTAGCTTGGTCGTGAGAACTGTGCATGTATGCTGTTATTGTTTGTCTATGAACTTTAATGGTAGAAAATATGAGGTGTTTGGAAGAACATCTTGTCTATTTGACCATTTCATTTACTCCATTAATGTTGCAGCATAGTTAAGGTGGCCCAGAAAGAGTTGACGTCCTCTCCCCTTGCGCCCTTATTTTCATAAGAACTTACTTAGCGATTGTGGATGTTTGTTAACTCTAGCGAAAACTTTACTTGTGACTTATATAAGATATATATTTAAACAGCTTTTATGTCGATGCATGTTAGCCATTATTCAGAAGAAAGATAACTTAGTTTATTGCATTGATTTCTTAAGTGAATATTGGGTGTTTGGGCATTTAGTCTCTGCGGATTCGAACCTTTTATTACTTGCTGCGACGATTGTGTATACTTGCACATAGAAGAATTGTTAGCATAATCAGTAGACAACAAACATCGCACCCATTGCAAAATCACTTGCATCACACACTAGTTCAAATGGTAAGTTCTAATCAGGTTCAATTATGATGGGTGCTGAACTAAGTGCATATTTTGGTGTCTCAAAAGCTTTCAAACAGTTTTCATCAAAATCAAATGGTCGATCCACTTCTAACAACTGACGTAAAGGTTTAGAAATTTGTGCAAAGTTTTTAATAAAATGGTAGTAGAAACCCCCATGTCCTAAAAAAAAACTTCTAACACCTTTTACAGAAGTGGGAGGGGGTAATTTGGCAATCAAATCTATCTTAGCCCTATCGACCTCAATTCGTTTTCTTGAAATGTTGTGACCTAAGACTATTCCTTCATGTACCATAAAATGACACTTCTCCCAATTAAACACAAGGTTAGTCTCCTCACATCTTTTTAAAACATTTTCTAAATTTTCTAAGCAAACTTCAAAAGACTCTCCAAACACAGAAAAATCATCCATAAATATTTCTACTGTTCTCTCTACCATGTCTGAAAAAAATAGTAGTCGTGCATCTTTGTATGGTGGCGACAGCGTTAAAAAGACTGTATGGCATTCTTCGGAATGCAAATGTCCTATAGGGACACGTGAAAGTGGTCTTTTCTTGGTCTTCCGAAGCTATTGTTATCTAGTTGTAACCAGAATACCCGTCAAGGAAGCAATAACACTGCTTCCTTGCAAGACGATCAAGCATTTAGTCAATAAAGGGAAGTGGAAAATGGTATTTTCTAGTTACCTTGTTTAGACGACGGTAATCCGTGCACATCTCCAACCAATAACTGTTCTTGTCGGGATCAACTCGTTGTCCTCGTTGGTTATTACCGTCATACCACCCTTCTTGGGAACGCATTGAACCGGGCTAACCCAGCTACTATTTGAATAGGGGTAGATCAACCCGGCGTCTGACCATTTAATTATCTCCTTTTTAACCACCTCTTTCATTTTTGGGGTTGAGCCTTCTTTGACCCTCGATATAATTGGTGGCTCCTTCTTCCAAGATGATTTTATGCATGCAAAATGCGGGACTAATTCCTCTTATGTCCGCTATAATCCATCCAATAGCCCTCTTGTACTTAGATAATACCTATAAAAGCAAAGATTCATGTTCATTAGTCAAATACGAAAAAATGATAACCGACAAAGTATCGTTTAAGCCCAAATATGCATATTTTAAGTGAGAAAGTAGGGGTTTCTTCTCCAATTTGGGAGGTTCAATGATGGAAGGCTGCAAGGCTTTCAAATCAGCTATTGTTGGCAGCAAAAACTCGAACTTCTCCATTTTTGCCAAAATTGCGCCTAACACAACTTTGCCTTCTTTTTCTACGGCCTCCAAATCTGCTTATATGTCTTCTACAATCATTTCCTGGAGTTCATCCATTGTTGCCCCTATTGCAGAGCACTCTTACACTTCATCTGGGAGATGCATCGCATCAAGGACGTTGAATGTGACTTGCTCGTCGTTGACCTTCATGGTGATTTCTCCTTTCCTAACATTGAATACAGTGACACCAGTTACTAAAAATGGGCTCCCAAGAATGATCGGCACCTCAAGATCTACTTCACAATCCAAAATAATGAAATCGGCGGGAAAAATAAACTTATCAACTTTAACATAACATCTTCTATTTTTACTTCCGGATTCTTTATGGACTTATCAGCTAATTGCAAAGTTAAAGTAGTGGGGCAAACTTCTCCTATATTTAACTCTTTAAAAACTGAAAAAGGCATAAGATTAATGCTTGCTCCTAAGTCATGCTTGCTCCTAAGTCACATAATTCTCTTCCTACATTCTTACCACCTATCGAGCAAGGGATAGTACAACTACCTGGGTCCTTATATTTGACAGGCTATAGATTCCCTAAAGCATCACTACTACACTTTGTTAAGGCTACAGTTTCATGTTCACCTAATTTCTTACGTCTAGAAATATATCTTTTAAAAACTTGGTGTAATTAGGCATTTGCTCCAAAGCATATATTAGAGGGACATTTATATGCAACTATTTCAATATTTCAAATAACTTTTTAAAATTACAATCCTGATTTTTTTAACTAACCTTTGGGGGAAAGATGAAGGAATCTTAACATTACCTACTTGCGAAGTGGTGCAAGGCACTACTTGCTTACCGTTGTCGGTTTTCTTACCTTTCTTGTATGAACTTACGGGTTCTAATTTCTCTTCTGGATTTGGACTAGAGACGAATGCAGGAACAGGTGTAGTTGCATCGGTTCCTTCATCTGGAAGTGTGGGTCCATCATAACTCAATCTGCTTCTCGTGATGACTGCCTTACATTGCTCTTTGCCATCTCGTTCTTGCTTAGGATTTTCTATGTGTCCTAGCAATGTACCTTGAGGTCTAGACTTCGATTCATTTGCTATCTACCCCACCTGCATCTCAAAGTTTCTCACCATAGTGTCATTCCTTGTCATGTATTATTTCATCATGGCCTCTAAACTCCCATTGTTACCACCTTGTTGAGTATTGTTCTGCACTCTTTGTTGATTATATTCTTGTGGTGTAAACACAGGTTGAGTGGGGAAACACAGGTGGCACCCGTTCAACGCAAGTTTTTTTATTTTTGCTTGAATTATTGAGTGGGTGCTTGCACATTGCTACTGATTCCTCCTTGGTTACTCTAAGACATGGATGGTGCCTCAATCCAGGGTTGTGGGTGTTTGAATACAGATTAAAATTACGCTGGGCACCTTTACCTACATAGTAAATAGACGCTGGATTAGTTGTGGACAGTTTTCATACAAGTGGTTATCACCACAATAAACAAAATATATATAAGAAATTTGTAAAATAGGAGAGGGTTCAAAAATTGCTGCTGAAGTAGCGGTTTTGGTGTCCTTCTCCATTGTTAGTTGTTTCAACATCTGATTCATAGCCGCTATTTGAGGTTGCATTAAAGCTACTATGTCTAACTCGAAAATTTATGATGATTCTTGTTTCTTTGGCAATGACCTTCCTAATTCTCATTGGTCATTAATGTTCGTCACCTTGTTCAAAATATCAAGGATTTCATTAACTTACTTTTCTAACAATGAGCCATTGGCTACGGTGTCTAGCATCATCCTCGATGGACGATCCAATCCCCTATAGAATTGTTCAATCCGCACACATGCGAGCAACCATGACTCGGGCATCTCCTAAGTAACTCTTTGAAATACTCACAAGCTTCTTCAACTGTTTCGTTTTCCTTTTGTCGAAAAGACACAATGTCTTCTCGAAGGTCTGCGTTCCTGCTTTAAGTATGGTACTTTGCCAAAAATTTCTCTGTCAGTTTCGCCCAAGTGGTGATAGAATCTGGTTCTAGTGCATTCAGCCAAGTCCTTGCATTGCCCCTGAGAGAAAAAGGAAACAATTTTAGTTTTAGTGCATCTTCAGAGACACCAAGAAGTTGAAATGTGTTAGCTATTTCAATAAAAGATTTGAGATGGGAATAAGGCTCTTCATTAGTTCAATCCTCCAAACTAGCTCATCGTGTGTAACATCTGGAACATGTCTGGCTTAAGCTCGAACTGTATGGCATGGGTAAGGATAACTTATCCTTGAATTTAAGTTATTGAACGCATGAATGACATAGTTTCGCATGGCTACATCTTGGTTATCAGCTAAAAGGATCAGATTAGGAACTTCCCCAGCTCAGTTTGCTCCTTCACCTACCATATATTTGTTCATAAGTGGATCTTAGAGGTGAAGGATTTCGTGGAGGAGCTGGATTTCGATTCATCTCGATGGTATCTTCTTCAACTTCTTTCTTTTTTATTTTTTCTTTCTTTTCTTAAGCTCTGCTTATGCTTTCTCCTTTTAATGGTTCTTTCAATTTTTGGATCAAAGTTCAACCAATAAGACCCTGAACACAACTCCCTCAAAGGTTAGATATAACAATTAAGCCTAAGACAGAGGTATGCAACAATCACAATATGAAACAATTCTTTTGAAAAGAAAATGATTTAAAAAATTAAGCCCCTGGCAACGGTGCCAAAAACTTGTTGGGACTTTCTCTACCTTTAAAGATAGGAGATATATGCAAACGTACATGGTCACAGGTAATACTTGGAAGTAATCCAATGTTGAATCCTCGAGGACTTGTGCTTTCAAAGTCAAGTAATGAATTGAAATGGTTCAACAATGCAATTGTGGTTTATGAAAGAACTAGTGATATAATGTTGTTATTCGTCGGATGCACAATAATCTCATTACCTATCTCACGGTTGCAGAGTCTCCTCGTTGTGCATGAATGGCTATATGGAACTTTTGACCAAGGATTCTGACACGCTCATAGAGGAGTGAACAACGTTTCCCATCCCTGCTCCACAAGTTGGCGTTTCACATATTATGGGACATGTTTTTGTTCCTCGTCAAATCCCTTCTCAAGCAAGAATCCTCGTGCTGTAAAATTAGATTTCTTTACTTCTATTCTCATCCTTTTTGCCCTTACTTGCCACGACTCGATAGCAACGACCTCCTCATCATCGGCCTCTCCGGGTTGCTCTCTGCCTCTCTTACTAACCTAGGCCTCTTGGCTTTTTTAGATAGACTGGCACCAGCTGATTTTTAGGCTACTAATCTCGCTGTAGTGGCCTAGGTGCGCGGCCTTGAAGTTGCACCTAGCGTTTTTGGGCCATTTTTTTTTTCATCTATTCCGCCAAACATACCTCTTCCTCTAAGCTCTCTGCAACAACAACAAAATTAGGGTCATATGCATTCAAACTTGAAAGGGAGAGACACAAACCTTTGGAGGAAGATGTGGATGACTCCGTAGCCTGTGAGGCATCCTTAGGACCGGATTCTCCTTCTTGGACTAGAGATTGAGTCTCTTCCTCATCTTGATGTGGTCCATTTACTGGAGTAAACATACGAACTTCAAATTGTGAGATATCGTCATTGCCATCCTCTTCCTCGAACTCACCTCCATATACTTATTAAGGCAAATTTTCCATCTCCTTGTCAAATTCCTTATTCCCCTCAACAGAGACTATCCTATCCTTCATACCCATGTTGTCCCCATCATCATCCATTGGATTTTCTGAGTGTTCCAGTAGCTCTGTATCATGCTCCAAGTCACCACTGGGGCGATTCTTAATCTCATATAACATGGTTTGCATTTGTTCACTCAATTTTCTTGAATTCTCCATAGATTCTTGCCATTTTTTATTCAAATCTTCAATCCTACCAAACAAGTCCTCATTATTTTTCTTTCCATCATTTGCCTACTTTTTTCATGATAAACTCCCTAACTAATCTTAGCCATTCTATCATGTAAATCCTTATTTTCAGATTCTTTAACAACAATAGATGGATTCTTTCTTAGGTGAGGGTATGATTTAATAATCTCTTCTTTTTTTTTTTAAACACCGAAGGAGGCAAAGGTTCGTTAGGATCAAAATTTTCCTTACTTCTGGGTATTTGCGGCGACTCAAGAGGTACTAATCCCAGTGGAGTGGGTGGTGGCAGCATGATCCTTTCTTCCCCTTCTTTTTGTCGCACAGTTTGGAGGAGGAAAAACCCTTCATAGGTTCTCTATTGTTTTCACAAAACAAAACACAAAAATCCCTCAAATCTAACCTAATGTTGACGAAAATAACAGATGAAGGAGAGATTTTAGGAATCATGAAGATTTGATGGGAAAAAATTGAATGGGAGTTGAGTTTTGGGAGGAGAAAATCGCAAACTGAGGGGATTTAGGGCTTGTTCTCTTTTGAATTCAAAAAGATCATAATAAATGGGTAATGATAAATTTCAATTAGCCCAATGCCCATTTAAAATTAAACCAAAAATAAGCCCAAAATTTTGTTTAAAAATTTTCGAAATTCCTTACTTAAAATTGCCTGCCGCATAGTTAGGTTACCCAAAATCTTGACCCTACTAAATTCAAATGACAAAGCAAAAATTAGAACTAAAATCAATATAGAAAAAAACATAGAATTGTGTAAAAATTAAGCAAAAATATACCTTTTTTTTTTGCGAATTTTTCTTCCTCTAGAAGTGTCCGATGCAATTTTAAACACTTCTATTCCTTGCTCCTTTAAAATTAGAAAATGAAAATAAATTTTAGAAACAAAGAATTCATCAAAAAGCAAAACTGATGGCATAAAAAATCAAGCAAAAACAACGAAAAATTATTTTATACATAATTCCCTCAATAAGGCAATCAACACTCATGATTTCTCATGATTAGGCAAGCTTGACAAAAATATAGTAGATTCAACCGTAGAAAACAAGGCATGAAGTAAAATAAGGAGCATAGGGTCCACGGAATGTTAATGCTTATACGACCCTAACTTGTAAGATTAAATGTGAAATATGTTATCCATAAAACATCTCAACATGTTGTACAACTGAAGCAAATACTTCTACCTATAAAATAACATGACTAAGTACAAATAAACAAAACAACATGCTGTCAACAATGAAACAAGGATTAGAAAACTCCCTCGATTAAGCTAATTAGTGAAAAAATAACGGCCACCAAGTGGCGGTTTTTTTTATGAGCATTCCATATTTAAGTATTGTTTTATTCTTTCTTATTGAAAAATGCTCGCTGCTCTTTGTCTTCTACCTTGTTTATTTTCTTTGAGACTTTCAACTTGTACTAAGAAAATAAAATTATTAAAATGTTCAGAAAATTGAAAAAACTGAAAAATAAACCAGCATGAAATTATTGTGGAAACTTCCCTCATATTGATTTGACTTTAAAAAACGTTGGAGGCTTACAACTTTCTTTCATTTGCTCAAGCTCATTCTCTTTCTCTTCTGCTACTCCCATGTGGCAGTTTCGCTCCTTTAGAGCACAATATGGTTTAGCTCGAGGGGAGGTGATTTACTTGTATGCATTGGTTTTTGAAAAGTGGGATTTTGGTTGTCGCTTCTGCAAAAATTATCATCTAAACCTACCTCATCTTCTCCTATTTCTTCATCCATTTTATCCTTGAAATTTTTTGTCAGCTCCCTCTTCTTTATATCTTGATTTATCTTCGACTAATATCGAGGAAAATGGAAAAGTGGTCCAATATTGAGAGATGATGAGTTTAGGTCCATTGCAAACTTATGCTCAATTACCTTAACTTGTTTCTCTTGTTCAACTTCCTTAGTCTTCCCTACCTCGTTCATCACAGTAGGGGTTGGTGGATCATCATTGTCCACTAGGAGCTTAAGTTTGTCATATTTAAGCTTGCTCCATACATTTATTGGCGCACCTTGCTCTTCTATATTGTTAAGCAAAGCTGCTAGTGGACTATTCCTCAACTTATCCACCATCTGCTCCATTTTGATCGCCAAGTTGCATACTGCTTTGTCATTTCTTGCCATATATTCGATCGTCATCTCTTCAAGACTAGAAATTTTTGACAATTGTATCTGCTCTAGCATCCATGGTTGTTCGTACTCCTGTTGAGGCTGGTCGGAAATTCTAATGCATACTTATATGGATTGATACTTTCAAGTTGATACTCTCCCCACATAAAACTCGAATGATCCCTCCAATCTTGGTTGTATGGATTTGAATAAGGGTTATTCTTCTTGGTTCCCTTGCTGGCCTAGATGATAAAAAGATGAACAATTGGATGAACAATATTTAATTGAATGGTGACTATCATCACAATATAAACAACCGAATTGATCAACAGGAGCTTTGGCCATGTTACTTCCAATGTTTAGATTATACATCAATTGAGGATCCGTTTCAAACAGTCCTACTAGCTATTGGCCGAACACAAGTAACCTCTCTTATTTTTCATTTCCTTTTCTTTTTAAGTAATTCTTTTGTTTTTTTAACCTCTGTTCTCACCTTAACCTCTTTAGGGACTCCTACAATAATGTCTTAGTGCTCACACAAAAATTAACCCTTTAAGGTTAGATATGACAATTAAATTCCAAGAATAGAGGTGTGCAACAATCACAACAAGAAACATTTCACTAAAAAAGAAAAAAAATTGAAAATAAGTCCTGGGCAACAGCGCAAAAACTTGTTGGAAATTTCTCTACTTAAAAAGATAAGATATACGTGCAAGCGTACACGGTCACAAGTAATACTTGGAAGTAATTCCAAGGTCGAATCCTCGGGGATGTTTGATTTCAAAATGAACTTATGAAGTGAACTGGCTTAAAAATGCAATTGTGGGTTATGGAAAAAATTGTGACAAAAGTTGTTGTTTGGGGTTGCAAATGTCAAGCTTCTTTATAAAACGCAACATATCTGCTTCCTACCTTAGTTTTGATAGAAAATATGAAAGATACGCACTTTGGGAAAAAGTGCCAGCCACTTTCTAGCTACTTATGGAAATAAGTTTTACTCTTTCACAAACCTGTTTTGATTGCTGTAGAGTCTAGCCTAACCTACAAACTTATTTCTATGTGTGATTACAATCCTAGAGTGTATTTATCAACTCATTTGTATTTATGGGTCAGAGGGGCTAGTTTATGTGCTTATGTCTAAGTCACATCCTATATTAGTTTCCTATTATTTTACCTAACCTAACCTGACATTTTTAGTGTTGGGCTTTAGTGCATAAATCAATTTCTCAGTGGGCTTTGGTGCATAAATCAGTTTTCCAGTGACAAAATGGAAAAAAGACGTAAAGAAAAGCTTTTTGAAACCAACCAAAGATTGCGCCAGACACTTTATGGGCATTTTCCCAACCATGTTAAAATTAAATCATTTTGGCTAAGGCATTCCACAGAGAGGTTGAAAACTAAATTAGTGCATAATTAAAGAGAAGAAAACGTGCAAATGAATAAGAGAAATAATCTCCATTAATTTAAATTAAATAAAAACATCATACAATGAGTTCTAGCTTAACCTTCTTCTCTTTCGAGCTCGAAGGGAGTGTAAACTCGCTAAAAAACATTAAAGGAGGTTAAAAGATGAAGAACAAATGAAAGAACTTGAATTAAAATAAGAACGAAATGTAACGAGGCTTGAATTTATGAAAATATAAAGGAATAGCAAAAGGAAACGAACTACAATTAATTCTAAACTAAAACTAAAGTAGAATGAATGATAAACATCGATGGAAATGGATGATCATTTGTTGTGGAGGAGCTCTGTTTATATAAGGTTTCAAAGTTGAACTCCCCACCAAAATAGGATTAAATTGGTTGAGATCTTCTCAACAACTTCAAATTCACCTGGACTTGGCTGATTTCATTCAACTAAACACTTGTGAAATGACTCATGTTGCCCTCCATAAGTGAAATGCTGGTTTTGGAGGAAAAAAACACCAAAATTGTGCTAGGCACAATTTTCCTACACATGGGAATTGTGAGTTTTTGCCATCTTTGACCATGTTTTTCTTCCATTTTTCTCAAAATACCCTAGCTTGCAAACTATCGAAAAATATTCTCCTTATATCATATTTTAAGAATATATTAACACTTCTAATTAAAAAATGAAGGAAATGAGTTCGTTTTTTTATGGTCAAACATGCCCCGACAGGCACATTCCTGTAGCAAAAGTCAAACCTAACATACACATTTTATATATGTGAAACAAAAACCAGATGAAGACTTACGAGCTTATGTGGCTTGATTTACAACTGAACGACTACGCGTACGAAATTGTGATAACAACGTAGCTAGTTAGGCACTAAAATTTGGGATCAAGGACAAGCATCTGGTCCGATCCTTGGAGAATTCTCAGCCGATACTATGGCTGAACTTATGCCTTGTATACAACTTCCATCGCGGGGGAAGAGCTGGTAGAGGTACAGGCCCTAGGCAAGAGTTGCGCCAGATCCTTGCAGGAAGACAAAGGAAAGCGTCTGACCGGAACTGGTCAACTTGGAAGGAGCCAGACTAGATGCCGGTAGAGCCAAAGGTGGACTTCGAGAAATACACACTGACTCATATTCTTGATCACCATATACTAGTCTAGATCGATGGGACACTAGCTGACAGCCTCGTCTAGTGGCCCGAAAAGGATTAAGCAAAGCTCCTACAAGCAAGACCGCATCAAGTACTGCAAATTCACCATGACCACCTTCACGACACAGAAGAGTTTCATGACCTCAAGAACCATATCAAGTCATTGGTCTAGTGGGGATACTTGAAAAAGTTTGTATGCTAAGGGACCACCTCCAGTTGGAGGACCAAGCGGTATACTGGGAGATGCGACGAGAAGCCGAAGTCCCCAAAAAAGGATGATCGAACGGCCTTATCAAGGCAAGCCTGGAATGGTCGCGCCACCTAGGATGATTTTGTAGCAAGAACAGCCGAGCTGAGCCTCCCAATGAACTTCTCGGATGATGAAGCCGCCTCACAACACAAACCCCATAACGATGCACTTGTTGATATCATGAACATTAATAACGTCCCCACACATCGAGTCCTAGTTGACGGAGGGTGCTCGAACAACTTCCTAACCTTGGGTGTGTTAAAAACCCGTGGTGGGATTCGACGAAGTGGAAGAAGTGCTCCACACCTTTGGTCGGCTTCTCTGGGGAGAGAGTATACCCCAAAGGCATCATCGAATTTGCCATAACACTAAAGGATGGAAAAGAGAAAATAGCAAGGATAAAGAAGTTTGTGGTAATTGACAGCCTCTCAGCGTAAACGCCATCATAGGAAAGCCCGCCACACACAACCTCCGAGCAGTCCCTTCGACCTATCACTAATTGATGAAATTCCCTACGCCCCAAGGGACAGGGGTAGTCTTCGACCAACAGAGAGCCTTACGGGAATGTTACGAAATGGCAATGAAGGAACCCAAGGTGGTGTGTTTAATCAACATTGTGCAAAAGGAGACACCCCTTTGCGACCTAGTGCCTGCTCTGGAAAAGGATGTTCAGCCTGAAGTGGCAAAAGTGCAGGTTTTTGGACCCCTAGAGGCAGCTCCGGAACCGTGTTAGAAGTAAGCTGAGTAAGCCAATGAGCTACAGTTGAAAGAAAACCGAAAGAGATGAGAAAGAAACATCTCGTCGACAGAAGAGCTTGAGTTGGTCTAAATCTTGAGACTAAAGAAAACCACCAATGTCGGATCCAACCTATATGGGGACAAGAAGGAAAAAATGATAAAATTTCTCCAAAGTAACGATGGTGCCTTTGAAAGGGATGTAAATCCCAAAGCGGAAGCATTGAATTTCTTTTGAAATTTAAAACACACAAAAATATAAAACAAGGAATAATGTTGGATTTTACCTTTGAAGATTCTTCTTCACGTGATCCCAATGAGATAACACCACTTGATCTTCCTTGCTATGTCTCTCGGTCGAGAATCCGAATTGTGGGATATCCAATTGCAAAGGATTGAGAGAGTAAAAGAGTTGAGAGATTTCAAGTCTTTAGCATCCCTTTAGGATTCAGATTGCTGTTATATTTATAGAGAGGGAAAATCCTAAGAACATTAGGATATCTTATCCTTTTTAATTAATAATAAATCAATTAATAAATCAATTAACAATTAATTAATTAAATTATGAATTATTAATCTAATTAATAACTAATTAATTTAATTATTAATTATTAATCTTAATTAATAATTAATTAATTTAAATCCAAATATTAATTAAATAAATAAATAATTAACAATTAATTATTTAACTTTTAATTAAATATCACATATTTAATTAAAACTATACATTCGAATCATATTAATTATTTGAATCCTATTCAAATATTTCTCTCATAAGTCGTAAAATATAGTTTAATTATTGAATCTTTATTCAAAAATAAGATATATAATATATCATAATATACATTATATACCATAATATATAATTTGAACATTTCAAATTCTCTCAAAATCTTGATCCTCGTTTTACTGAGCTAGCAAGGGGACATAATGGACCTACAGATCAGAAGCTCCAACGATAAGAGATTAATCAGTCAAATTCATTAACCGAGTTAATCAACATTCCTTAACTACGGGTCACTCCATTAAAGACCCGCAGCTGCACTCTTCTCACTATAGAATGTTTTCGTTAAAGGGATCGGATCCCGCACCAGAAGCGTGCGAACGCTTGTACTTCAATCTTGTCTTAGAATTACAACAAAGAAAAAACATATAAGTATGAAATTCAAGAATTTAGTGATACAGACCTTTGAAGACACTTCTTCAATGTAGATACCAACGCCACCACAAAATCTTCATCGCTATCCTCTGGATATTAAGAACTCGGTTTGTGAGAACCGTCTTATAATTGAAAGGGAAATTGAGAAATCGAGAGAGAGATTTTCTCATTTAGAGTTTTGGAAACTCTATCAACTGACGTTCGGGGGATCGAAAGGAAATGGAAGAGCCTCTGTAACAACCCAGAATTTCCCACACGCTTCTAGGTCACGTTAACTACCCAACTACTTAAACTTAACCCCCAAATACGGCATGCCAACCCCTTATGCAAACAATTATGTATATCAAGTCCCAATTCTCACCAATTTAACGATAAATCAATCTCACCGAGTAGCATTCAACAACATTCATGGACCACCCCACGAGGCAAGTTTATTAATCAAACTAGGCAAAACTCAATAAATGGAATAAAACTAAGATAGTCACTTATTCTCGAAATGAACTAACAACAAAGGGGGAACCTCCCAGTTATTCAAATACAACAAAAGTTTATTGACCATGACATAAGGTCTTAACCAATCACTTAAACTAAGCAAGAGTGACTAAGCAGTCTATGGTCCCCGCTCGTCATGTCTCCTCCGTCCCATCACCATGGTCGCCCACGAGTCCTTCACCTGAAACGATCAATTTAGAGGGGGGGTGAGTATATAAAATATACTTCGTAAGTAGCCCTCGCCAACACACGCACACATCATGCTCAACTATATCATGAAACATTCATAGTCATGCTTCTCAACACATTATGCATTCAAACATAACACATTCCATAAAATTTAGTGACAACCACAACTAGGAAAACATGTTAACAAGCAACCTTTAGACCCACTAACATCTCAAATACCTCTACGCTCATCACAGCTATCCTAACCTTCCACAGTTATCTTCTCCAAGTAGAGTCGTCCCCTGACCATTTATACCCAGAGCCCCGACCCTACTGCATCGGCCCTCGACCATTT
>NW_019104728.1:90776-101259 GCF_001995035.1 Momordica charantia
GAGTGGGCTAGCAGCACCGGTGCTGCGTCGAGGCGTCGGAGAAGCTGCCGGAGAACGAGAGGAGGGGCGGCGGGATTGGGAACGGAGAAGAAGTCGGGGGAAGCGGCTAGGGTAGAAGAAAAAGAAGAAGAAAGAAAAGGAGCTTGGGGCTAGGGTTTTCTTTTCCTTTTGTTTTGTTTTAAAAACCAATTTACCTCAATGGAGGCCCAACGCGTTCAGGCCCAAGAGGAAAGAAGTCCATCCCCCTTAAAACAAGACCCACCACACTGAGTCCGATAATTATTAATCTAAGTTGGAGTTTAGAGCCCGATAGTAAAGATAAATTTAATTATCGATCAATAAATTTAATTAACAATCAATTTAAAATTAAATGAAAAATCTCCTAATTCGAGACTAACTAACCTGAGGGACTCAGGGTGTTACAGTTACAGTTGGTATCAGAGCGGAGTTGTTCCTGTAGACTAGCCTAGATCCTAGGTCATTTAGTGTTATGGTCTTTCTTGGTCTCCTCTCCATCACCAGGTACGTGAGCTTGTTATCTTACGATTGGTTATTTACTTATAGACTTGTGATACTCTCAAAATTAACCGAAGTTGCTTATGCTTGATTGGATTGTCTTATGTATTGTTATTATTGATGCTTTACTAGGCATGGGGTGCTCCCTTAGATGCCTAGATAGTTTTGTGCTTAAGTTCGTGTATGCTTTTGCAGAGTTTTTGGTTGTTACCTTTGATTAAAGACCTTGTGTTAGTCTTTTGGACGTATCGACCTAGCTAGTGACCTTAGTATTCTTTTCTCAAGATTTAAGGCTTACCAAATGACTAAATTCTGCAAGTTCGTAACTCTTAATAGGCCTCTTTTCTTAGAAATTATTATTTTTTTATTTATTATTTAATTTCATTGTTCATTTCATTTTATTTCCAGCTACTACGGTAATTGTTATGAGTGTTGAAGTGTACTTACGTATCTAATTATTGTGTAACGAGGAAATTGTTTTCTCTATAATTGTTCTAGTCCGTTGGGCCCAAATTAAGTATCTAAGTAAGTGGGCTTTTCTTGTTTTTAAAGAAGAGGGAAAAAGAAAAGAACCTAACCCAAGTGGGTGCCTTCTTGTAAAAACAAAAGGAAGGCAAAGAGAAAACACTAGCCCCCCAAAACCCCCCCTATTCGTGAACCTCTTGTTTTCCCCCGTTTTAGTTTTCGTTTCCTTTNAAGATAAATTTAATTATCGATCAATAAATTTAATTAACAATCAATTTAAAATTAAATGAAAAATCTCCTGATTCGAGACTAACTAACCTGAGGGACTCGGGGCGTTACAGCCTCGCTTTTATAAGGAAGAACGAGTGAGGGGGAAGTCACCACTTCCTCGCTCACTTCTCCACTTCCCACCATTAAAGGTGGAAAGTGGGAGGTTTTCCTCCTATTTTCTTTTCTTTTTTTTCTTTTTTTCTTTTATTTTAATTAAAACAAGTTTAATTAAAATAATAATTAATTAAATCTAATTTAATTAATTACAAAAAAAAAGATTTATTAGTTTAATTAAATTAAATCTAATTTTATTTAACCAAATTAATATATCACATTAATTTAATTAAATTAAACTTAAATAAAACAACTATATTAGAATCAAATTCTAATATTCATCTCTCTCATAATTTTGAATCCAATTCAAAATTAACATTATGTTATAATGTATCAACATACATTATATTAATTGCATCTCATACAATTAACCTTAATTCCCTTAAACTAATTTGAACAGTTCAAATTCTTTTCAAGACTAACTATTCTTAACTATCCTTTACGAGCTAGTAATGGGACCTAACGGACCTACAGATCGGAAGCTCCAATGATACGAGATTAATTGATTAAACTCATTAACCATATTAATCAACATTAGTTAACTGTCGGTCACTCCACTAAAGACCCATAGTTGCACTTTTCTCACTGTAGAATATTTTGCGTCCATGGATTTTGACCATTAACGATAAGTCAATCCTTCACGAGTGTTCGTAACCACAACTGGGTCAAATTATCATTTTACCCCTGTGTTACATCTTGTACCTTAAGTACCGCTGATCCTCTAATGAACAACCCAGTTATGGTCCAACCAATAACCGGAAGTCCCTCTCGGGCCAGTGAGATGGTGGGGCCCCTTGTTCAAGTCTCGGAGTCAGCACTTAATAGAACATCATTTACTTACCCTAAAGTCGGGAATGAGTAAATTCCATCTTGTGTAGTTATGTTATCAGCTCCCCACTCGGTCTCGTCCCCAAAATGGTAGGTATATTGAGTCGGTGACTCGGGCCACTCTCACCCATACAAATCAAAGGACGAGCCCTAACAGGCAGAAGTCCATAACTCACTCAAGATTGAGATTGAGTTACCTGGTCATCCTATTGAAATATTAATCTATTAGCAAACGGTATTACAGCTAGAGATCAATTATTTCGTGGTCCGGTCTTATAGAAACTCATTGAATAGGATACCCTCACTCGCGTGTCTCCACACGAATGACCTGGATCAAGTCATTTGTAACTATTACAAAGTGGACAGTATCCATAGTGTCACCAGGATAAGGTACCCAACCTTATCCATATATTATAGACCTTTTAGTTTACTACTGGAATATTATCCACCTGTATATCGAATATATATTGTATAAATATACATTGTATATCAAATATATACGTTGTATATTTAATATATTATTTATATTTGTTATATACTGTTCCAGTTACATCACATAACCTAGGTGTTGGGTGTGTTGCCCTAAACTCGTAGTTTGTATGTGTAAAAACAAATGTATATTCAATAAATTTGTTGTTGAATTCATAGCATGCATTGTCCAAAATCCAATAAACTAAACATTCAATGTTATTATCATGTAATCGGGACAATATATATATTGGGTATATATTTGATATACTGGGTATATAATTGATATACCCCTGATATACGAGGTATATATTTGATATACCCCTGATATACAAGTGGATAATTTCCTGTGAATAACCTAAAGGGTCTATAGTATATGGATAAGGCTGGTTACCTTATCCTGGCAACACTATGGATACAACCCACTCTGTAAATGTTACAGACGACTCAATGCAGGTCGTTCGTGTGGAGACATGCAAGTGAGGGTATCCTATACAATGAGTTCATTGTATAAGACCAGACTGCGAAATAGCCAATTTTTAGATGTAACGTCGTTGACTAACAAATTACTATTTCATAGCATGACCAGACAACTCATTCTCAATCCTGAGTGATTTATGGACTCCTGCCTGTGAGGGCTCGTCCTTTGATCTGTATGGGTGAGAGTGGCCCGAGTTGCCGACTCAATATTCCTACCATTTTGGGGACGAGACCGAGTGGGGAGCTGGGAACAGAATTTCACAAGATGGAATTCACTCCCTGACTTTAGGGGAGTAGATGAGTATTCTCTTAATTACTGACTCCGGGACTTGAACAAGGGGCCCCACCCTCTCACTGGCCCGAGAGGGACTTTCGGTTATTGGTCGGACCATAATCGAGTTGTTCATTAGAGGAGTAGTGGTATTTAAGGAGCAAGATGTAACACAAGGGTAAAACAGTAATTTGACTCATCTATGGTTACGAACACTCGTGAAGGATTGACTTGTCAATAATGGTCGTATATCCATGGACACGAAAACATTCTATAGTGAGAAGAGTGCAATTGCGGGTCTTTAGTGGAGTGACCCGTAGTTAACGAATGTTGATAACTCGGTCAATGAGTTTGACCGATTAATCTAGTATCGTTGGAGCTTCTGATTTGTAGGTCTATTAGGTCCCCTTGTTAGCTCATAACAAGTAAAACGAGCATCAAGAATAATGAAATAATTTTAAATGTTCAAATTATGTAACGGAATATATATAATATATATTGATGCAGTATATATAAGTATATATTAATTTTGGATATAGATTCAAAATCAATACTATACATTATGAGAGAAATATTTGAATAGGATTCAAATAATTAATATGAATTGGATTCATATTAAACTATAGGTTAAAAATTAATGCACATAAGAGGTACATTAAATCTATAGGTTATACAAGACAGAGTTGTTTGAATATGATTCAAACATATAGTTTTATTTAATTAATATTTGAATTATTAATTAAATTATTAACTAATTAAATTAATTAAATGTTAATTAATTTATTTTAATTATAATGAGTTAATTAAATTAATTTGTTAATTTAATTAAAATCAAACACCACCTCCCCCCCAAAACGTAGGGGAGTGGTGATGATGTGGTAATGTGGGCAGTTATCCCACATCACCTCTTTTGGTGAAAAGCACAACAGTTCTGCAGGTTCTCTCAAGAAAAACACCTGCAAAGAAGAAACAGAGGATTTTTTTTCTCAAATTTTTGCTCTCTCAAAAATTCCCTGTTGTTGCTCCCACAAGCAAAGATCTCTTACCCAGAGGATAGCACGAAAGACCATTTGGTGGTGTTCGGGAGATTGAGGAAATCGTTGAATAATTGTTCTTCAAATGTAAGGTTTCCCTGTATTTCTTATTTTTGCACATTTGATTTTGTTTCTCAAAAATTCATGAATGAAGATCCGCTTCCGCTCCGGAATTCACATCTCATCACTAGGATGTTAGTTTATTGGATTTGGGTTAGTGCAATTCTATCAATAACAACTTTATTGAATGAATATTTGTTTTATGTTTACAAACCACGAATTTAGGGCATAAAACCCAATATTCGTGCCTATAGATACACGACCACTAATGGCAAGTAAATCCTTCACGAGTGCTCATAACTCAAGCTGGGTCAAATTACCGTTTTACCCCTTTGTTACATCTTACTCCTTAAATACTACTACTCCTCTAACGAACAACCTGGTTATGATCCGACCAATAACCGAAAATCCCTCTCGCGCCAGTGAAAGGGTGAGGCCCCTTGTTCAAGTCCCGAAGTTAGCATTTAAGAGAACACTCATCTACTCCCCTAAAGTCGGGGAGGAGTGAATTTCATCTTGTGAAGTTATGTTCCCAGCTCCCCACTCGGTCTCCTCCCAAAATAGTAGGAATGTTGAGTTGGCGACTTGGGCCACTGTCACCTATACAAATCAAAGGATGATCCCTTATCAACAAAAGTTCATAACTCGCTCAGGATTAAGATCGAGTTACCTGATCATCCTATGAAATAATAATCTATTGACTAACGGTGTTAGAGCCAATGATTAATTATTTTGCGGTCTAGTCTTATATAAACTCATTGTATAAGATACCCCCACTCGCATGTCTCTACATGAACGACCTGGATAAAGTCGTTTGTAATTATTACAAAATGGGTCGTATCCATAGTGTTGTCGGGATAAGGTATCCAACCTTATCCATGTACTATAGACCATTTAGGTTATTAGTGGAACATTATCCACGTGTATATCGAATATATACGTTATATCAAAAATATACATTGTATATTAAATATATACTGTATATCAAGTATATATCATTCTGTTACATTAAATAACCTTGGATCTTAGTTTATTGAATACGAGTAATGCAAAGAAATAATAAGATAACTATTTATTAAATAATAATTTGTTCATAAATTACAAATACACAAGCTAAAGGCACCAAACCCAACAGTCTTTGCACGGACCCACGACGATATGCAAGGCATAAATCCCATCATTGTGGACCATCGACTAAACGCAGATCCAGGGGTGAAGTGTTGGGTATGTTGCCTTAAACTCGTAGTTTGTAATTATGTAAAAACAAATTTATATTCAATAAAATTATGTTTTCGTATTAAATAAAATTGTTATTGAATCTACAACATTGCATTGTCCAAATCCAATAAACTAAAGATCCAATATTTTCAGGTAGCCGGGACAATATATATACCAGGTATATAATTAAATGAGCTCTTGAATGTCCCTCGACCCTGTAATTTCCTCCTTTACATAAATGATAGAAGTAGATTCTATCAGAATATATATATTTTTAAATTTAGATATTAAAAATTGGTTTAAAATTTACTAAGATTTTATCCTAAATAAATTATGAAAAGTTTTGTATTTATTTATATAAATTAATCTTTTTACATTTAATTAGGTTCAATGGTGGGATATGAAGAATGTAATCTCAAAGGTTCTTGTAACTTTTCTACCTCCTACAATTAAATGACCAACTATGTAGCTTGGTTCAACATTGGACCGGTTTAAGACTTAAAAAAAATAATGAAAAAGAAAATAATTGTCCTTCATTTCACGACTTCCCCCATTCTCCAGCACCATCTCTGGCATCCTCAAGACCTTCCTCTCTCCTCTTCCTTGCCGCTGTCCTGATGCAGAAGCTCCCCATCACTCTAATCACCCCCACCAAATCCCTCTCTCACATCCTCCCGCAAGAGATTATATCAACAAAATCTACAACCAAAGGCAAGAGGGGAAGGAAAATCAAAAGGAGAACACATCCTCAACTTCAAACTTCTCATTGAAGGTCACCTGCATATCACTAAAATGCGTTTTAGAAAATTAACAAAACCAAAAAGAAAAGTGCGAAAAAGCCGCGTGAATCACGCCCAACCATAATTATTTTAAAATTTCAATAAAATGTGTCAGTAGGGCAGAGAAAATCACGTGGGTGAGTTATTGATTTTACTAAATTTAGATGGTTATTAATTAACTAAAATATATATGTATGTATAATTATATTATTTTTTAATTTTGATATATATATTTATACTCGGTTGAGTTCGGTTTCAAATTCGGTTTTTTAATCTTAAACCGACGTCGAACCGCATTTTTTGGTTTCAAACATTTAACCAATCGAATCGAATCTGAAACAGAAAAATGGGTACGGTTCTCTCGGTTCCATCACTGGTTTTGTTAATTAGTTTGTGCACCCCTAAGTGATATGTCTCGAACATTTGAAATTTTTAAAATTAAGGGATGTATTAGATATAAAATTATAATTTATGTTTAATAAATTCGTAAATTTTAAAAAATTTGAATGAGGTCAAAGTTCTATTATATATGAAATTGAAAGTTCAAATACTTGGTACAAATTTAAAAGTGAGAGAGATCTAATATACACTTTTTAAAATTTAAAAACCTTCTAGATAAAATTAAAAATTTGGAGACTTGTTAGATAAGGACTAAACTTATAATTTAACCTATTAAAAAACCCACAATTTTTTGTAATTTAACAAAATCTTTTACAATGTTTTCACATAAGTAAAGGCCCCATTTGTTATCAATTCTTTGTATTTTAGGGCATGTCGTGTTGTTAACATTTCGTTCTCTATTTTTGGCTTTTGGTTTTTAGTTTTTAAAAAATATGTCTATTCGATAATCTTTGTTTTTATGTACATTATAAAAAATAGTTTCTAAAAATAGATTTTTATTTTCCAAAATCTCTTTTTCTCTTCTAATAGTCAACTTTTTTTTATTTGACATATTTATCTATAATAAATTTCTTTCACTCTAAAATTTTTGTCTTTATCAAATTCTCTCAAAAAAATTTATTTTTCTCTCTCTAAAATTTTAATATTTTTAATATTATTATTATTTATCTCTCCCAATTTTTCATCTATGTTTATATTTATTTTTCTTTTTTTTTTGTAACAGTTCGCTCTCATTTCTCTCTTTAAAAATTTAATATTTTTTCTGACTTTTCTATCTCTAAAATTTCGTCTTTTACAACTTTTATTTCTCTTTCTAATATATTTTTTCTCTTAAGATTATATCTTCTTTTCTCATTCAATTTTCTTTCAATATACCTTTTATTTCTCTTTGTATTTACTTATTTTCTCTAAAAAAATGTATGTCGAATCTTGTTTTTATCTCTATGTTTTTTAATATATATTTTTATTTTTTCTTTTTAATTTCTTTCTTTTCTTTAACATATCTTTTTCTCTAAAAAATTTTTTATCTTTTTATCTTTAATTTTTCTTTCACTAATTTTTTTATTCTTTTATCTCTCTAAAATTTATCTTTTAAAAGTATATTTTAATCTTTCTAAACTTGTATTTTCATGTCTCTACATTAGGGATGACAAAAATTATTGTAGGGTCAGGTCCTAGCTCCAAAATAGAAAATATATGTCTCTACTTAGTCCTTGATTCTATTTTTTAAAGAATTAATATATATTTTATTGACATATTTACTAAATGGTGAGTGAATATTAATTTTTTTTAACTAATTATTTATACTAGTAAATAATAATTATAAAAATAATTAATATATATTAATTATACTATATTTTTTAAATTCTAAAATTAATTATAAAACCAGTAATTTTTTGAGCGAATATCTCATTCCCAACTAGGGATTCTTTAACCTGGATCTTGATTCCCGAACCAAAGAACGAGATGGAGATGGGGGACTAAAAATTTTCACGAGCACGAGAATATGAGAGGACATCTTCACTCCCGCCATATATCATTGTTATCTCTACTCTACATCATATTTTTGCTCTCTAATATATATTTTTAACTTTCCAAACTTTTTAAAAAAGATAAAACCAAAAATTGTTACCAAACATGTTTGGTAAAACAAAAAACAGCTACCAGACATATATGGTTTTTATTTATTTTTTTTTTAAAATAGAGAAACTAAAAACAAAAAACAAAAATAGTTAGGGCTCGTTTGATAACAATTTTACTTTTTGGTTTTCTGTTTTTAAAAAACAAATATCATATATGTTTCATAACCATTTTTTGTTTTTGTGTTTTTAAACAACATAAAACCAAAATATGTTTGGTAACCATTTTTAGTTTTTTTGTTTTTAAAAAGTTAGAAAATTGAAAATACATATTAGAGAGAGAAAATTTTATGTAGAGTAGATAGGACAATGGTGTGCGTGCGAGTGAGGATGTTCTCCCCCATTCTCGTGCTTGTGAAAATTTTTAAACCCCGTCTCCACCTCGTTCTTGGGTCCGAGAGATGTTCTTGTTGGGTGTGTTGCCCTAAACTCGTAGTTTATATTTTGTGTAAAAACAAATGTATATTCAATAAAGTTTTATTCAATAAATTTGTTGTTCAATTCATAGCATTGCATTGTCCAAAATCCAATAAACTAAACATCCGAGGTTATTTTAGTGTAACGGGACAGTATGTGTACTGGGTATATATTTGATATACCCCTGATATACGAGGTATATATTTGATATACCCTGATATACAAGTGGATAATGTCTCGTGAATAACTTAAAGGGTCTATAGTATATGGATAAGGCTGGGTACCTTATCCTGGCAACACTATGGATACGGCCCACCCTGTAAAAGTTACAGACGACTCGATCCAGTCGTTCGTGTAGAGACATGCGAGTGGGGGTATCCTATACAATGAGTTTGTATAAGACCGGACCACGAAACAGCCAATCTTTAAATGTAACACCGTTAACTAATAGATTGTTGTTTCTTAGGATGACAAGGCAACTCATTCTCAATCCTGAATGAGTTATGGACTTCTGCCCGTGAGGGCTAGTCCTTTGACCTATATGGGTGAGAGTGACCCGAGTTGCCGACTCAATATTTCTACCATTTTGGGGACGAGACTGAGTGGGGAGCTGGGAACATAACTTCACAAGATGGAATTCACTCATCTCCGACTTTAGGGGAGTAGATGAGTGTTCTCTTAAATGTTGACTCCGGGACTTGAACAAGGGGCCCCACCCTCTCATTGGCCCGAGAGGGACTTCCGGTTATTGGTCGGACCATAACCGAATTGTTCATTAGAGGAGCAGTGGTATTTAAGAAGTAAGATGTAACTCAGGGGTAAAACGGTAATTTGACCCAACTTGAGTTACGAGCACTCGTGAAAGATTGACTCGTAATTAATGGTCGTATATCTATGGACACGAAAACATTCTGCAGTGAGAAGAGTGCAACTGTGGGTCTTTAGTGGAATGACATGTAGTTAACAAATCTTGATTAACTCGGTCAATGAGTTTGACCGATTAATCTTGCATCGTTGGAGCTTCTGATCTGTAGGTCCATTAGGTCCCCTTGCTAGCTCATAATAGGTAAAACGAGGATCAAGTTTTTGGAAGAATTTGAAATGTTCAAATTTAATAAGGGATTATATGTATATTGATACATTATAATATATAGTTATTTCTAAATTAAAACTATATATTATGAGAGAAATTATTTGAATGAGATTCAAATAAAATTAATATGAATAAGATACATATTAAATCGATAGGTTAAAAATAATGTGCATAAGATGTACATTAGAACTATAGGTTATATGAGAGAAATGTTATAGAATATGATTCTATTTATGAGATAAATAATTAAGTGTTAATTATTTGATATATAAATAATATTAATATTATTATTATTAATATAATATTATTATTATTATTAATATTTAACTCCCCTGCAAAATTGCAGGGGAGTGAGCAGTTAAGTGATGTGGGGTAACTCCCCACGTCACTGCTTTTATTCTTTTTTTTTTTCAGTTCTGCAAAACATAGAG
>NW_019104728.1:119158-134047 GCF_001995035.1 Momordica charantia
ATTAAAATCAAAAATAATAATAAGAAAAATTTCTCTTAAGCCCTAGGAGCCTCTTCTCTTAAGCCTTTTCTCTCCTCCGTAGCCAGCCACCAGTACCACCGTGAACTTCTATTTGGAATCAAATTTCGCTTAAAAAGCCCTTCGATTTTGGAACTCTTTGAAGAGCAGAAAAAGCCCTTCGATTTTGGAACTCTTTGAAGAGCAGAGACCAAAATGGGTTTTAGTTTTGAATTCGATCCCCCCAGCGACGAAGAACTGGACCATTCCGAAGCCGAAGAAGAAGATGAAGAACAAGGTGTGGAAGAGGAGGAAGATGAACCTATTTCTCGCCGCCGCACTGAATCTCCTTGGGATTTTGCTTCCTACTCCGAGTCAGTCGCCGAAGAACATGCTCGTCGAAGCACTACCTCCGTTGATTACAAAATCTCCAAACTTCTAGAGAAGCGCTCTGGAAGCTTCACTCCAGCCGCCATTGCCGATGATTATGAAAGTTCTGAAGCAGAATCTGACAGACAAGTAACTTTTGAGCCTTATCTCTATTGGCGACAAGTTGTTTGTTTTCTAACTAAGTTCTTGCATTTTGATTTTTAGGAAGATTATAGACCGGAAGATGACGATGATGGAAATAGTCATGTTGGTGATATTAAACCCTTTTTTTCACCTTCCGATGGGGCGTCCTTTCATGCAAATTCGTTCATGGAGCTCAATTTGTCGCGCCCATTGATTCGGGCATGCGAGGCTTTGGGATATGCAAAGCCGACACCAATTCAGGTGCCAATATTTGATTTTTATTTTTATTTTTTAATATAATCTTAAATTTTATTTTCTCACTAATCTTGTTGAGTAGGCGGCTTGCATACCGTTGGCATTAACTGGACGTGATATATGTGGAAGTGCAATTACAGGTTCTGGAAAGGTAGGGATTTATTTGTAATAATTGCCACGATAACTTTCTGGAATAGAACGTCTAGTGGTAGTTTTATTTTATGAAGAACTATTGCAAAAGTTATCAATAAAAGGAAACTAATTTTGCTATTGATGTTGTCCTTTTCTTACAGACTGCAGCCTTCTCACTACCTACTTTGGAGAGGTTACTGTATCGGCCAAAACGAGATCGAGCAATAAGAGTGCTAATTCTAACTCCAGCTAGAGAATTGGCTATTCAGTACGTACAATTTTTTTTTTCTTGATAAGAAACAGAAATGAATTAACAACAAAAAGACCACTTAATATGGAAAGTATATTTCATTTAGCCCAAATAAACACCAAGCAAAAACTGAACATGCTTTGAGAGATCTATTATGTACTGTACACACATTCCTATATTTTCATGTTAATGTCAAATAAAAATGTGAGAGTCCTAATAGGGATAGTTTGGGAATAGTATTAGTATATGAGTTAGGGGCGTTAGAGTAATTAGTTAGGGGTGCAGTGGTTATAAATAGAGGAATTAAGGAGAGGAAAGGGTATCTTTCGGGAATAGCTTAAGGTGAAGAACTTAGCCTAGTTCTTTTGGAGAGAGAATAGCCCTCTCGAGGCTATTGATATTGTAATTTCTCTTTGATATTGCAATATAGTTATCTTGTTTCGTTTAATGTATTTGGGATCCTAACAAATTGGTATTAGAGCATTGATTCTGGCCTTGGGTATTGTATCGGAGTTAATGCTGCTGAAGTTACCAAGATGGGCTGTAGAAGAGGATAATCCTTTGAAAGAATTGCAACTACAACTCAAAGAGATGCAAGATGTGCTTGCAAAGTGTATAGCAAGGCCGGTTGGGAGGGAAAAAGAGACACCAAGTACGGAAGGACCAACTGTGAAGAAACCCATCCTGAAGTTATTGGATTGTTGGAAGTAGAGGTGAAGAGTTGCTGGAAGGCGTTGATCGTACCCAAGAATGTGGCCTAGAACTCGATGGAAAAGTCTACCAAGGTGGGGAAATGTTTTCGTGCAGGGACCCTGAAAGCACATGAGAAGAATGACAGACGAAAATCAAGCGTGAAGAAGTTGGGGACGAGAAAAATAAGGCCGCAACCACAACACTGGAAGTTAGAAAGGAAGTATGAAGGAGAAATAAAATGACAAAGAGGGAACGATAAGATTCCGACAGGCAAGGGGTCTTCGCAGACACCCTACCCATGTGGAGAAAGTTACCCTAGCTGTTGCAAGGAACCCCTCCAATCGCCGTTCACCTGCAGCATCAACATTGCTGCTCCATTTCATGCAGACTCTGCTTCGACAATGACTACTGGCTGTCATGCGTTCGTCGGACAAGTGCGTTGCCATCGTTTGACGTGTTTGGTTGCATGCTACCGTTCGCCATCGTTGGTTGCACACCACGGGCACTGTTCTTCACCGACATTGCTCCACTGACTCACACACCGTCACCACCCTCTGGCGCACCATGTTGCATGCCATTGACCATCCACCACCTATTGCACGACTCACTATCCACCACACACATCTTTTGCCGCCGTCTGCCGTGCATCCGTCATAATAGCAATTCAGCTAGGGTTTTAGATATGCTAGGTTTCTAATCTTGTGGGTGTTTAATAAAGGTAAATTTGGTTTTGGGTATGCCCACCTTGAGGGCAAGGTGTCTTTGAAGGACGTTGCAATGTGAGAGTCCTAATAGGGATAGTTTGGGAACATGATTAGTATATGCGTTACTGGCGTTATAGTAATTAGTAAAGGGTGAGTTGGATATAAATAGAGGAATTAGGGAGAGGAAGGGAGGTCTTTTGGGAATAGCTTAAGGTGAAGGACTTAGCATAGTTCTTTGGGAGAGAGATTCTCGAAAGACTATTAATATTGTAATTTCTATTTGATATTGTAATATAGTTACCTTGTTTCGTTTAGTGTATTTGGATCCTAACAGAAAATAAGGAATATTTGTTGTTTTGTTTTCCTCCAGAGTTCACAGTATGATAGAGAAACTTGCTCAGTTTACTGATATCAGATGTTGCTTGATCGTTGGTGGGCTTTCAAGAAAGGTATGACCTAATGTACTTAGGTGACTTTAATTTATTTCATAAAGCAGAAGTGTGAACTATTTATATATATACCCTTTACCAGGATCTTACATTGTAATTCTATTTTTAAAAAATCATACAAGTATTTCTTCACGTGATATAACAAGGACCAGTTTCATCTGAAATGCGAGAATTTTACAAAGAACAAAATTCTTTACGGCGGGGTCGTTGATCCATTTCCCTAAAAAAGAAATATGTTTGATCTTTCTCACCTTTCTTTGGTTAATGATATTTTAGTAATTTTATTTTGTTCAGGAGCAAGAAGCAGCCTTAAGATCAATGCCTGATGTGGTTGTGGCCACTCCAGGACGTATGATTGATCATTTACGCAATTCCATGTCGGTAGATTTGGATGATTTAGCAGTTTTAATACTTGATGAGGCAGATCGTCTATTGGAGCTTGGATTTAGTGCTGAAATTCGTGAACTGGTATATTATGCCCTCTTTGGTGCAATTTTTAGGATGGAAATTGTATGAATATTTGATTCCTCTGTTTTCTAGTATTTGGTATAAAGAGTCCTTGATTTTTATTTTTAAAGGTCCGTCTTTGTCCAAAAAGAAGGCAGACAATGCTATTTTCTGCTACCATGACAGAAGAAGTTGATGAGCTCATCAAGCTTTCCTTGACCAAACCATTGCGCCTCTCAGCTGACCCAGCTACCAAGAGGCCAAAAACATTGACAGAGGAGTAATTTTATACCTGTCTTCTTCTCTGGAATTTATTTATTTTGAATACGACATCTATTGACCTGAAAGTCTCTCATCTGTTGGATGATTTTTAGTTATCAAGTATGTGTATCCTACTTGCAGGGTCGTTAGATTACGTAGAATGCGTGAAGTGAATCAGGAAGCGGTCCTTCTTGCTCTGTGCTCAAAGACATTTACTTCTAAAGTTATTATATTTAGGTACTAGAATGCGAGAAGTTTGAGCTAATACCCAACTTTGTTTTTGAATAATTTCAATTGGAGGAATGCATCTAATTCTTTTACTAAGTAATGTATCTGATAGAGGTCCATTTTTCAGACTCTTACAAGCAATCGTCCTGTGATCTACTAATTCTAATTAATTTAATTTTTTATTATTTTGTTTTCCAAATAACATGACATATATTTTTTTTTTTTTGTCTTTTTGAAAAGGAAACTGTGATTTCACTGATGTAATGAAAAAATTACAAAAGGAAGGAAAGGCCTTCCAAACACCTATTGGTGGATTACAAAAACTTCTCCACGTAGCAATTAGAGTAGTAATGATGTATAACGTGAATTTCAATTTGATCATTATTTTTGTTTGACTGGTAGTGGAACCAAACAGGCTGCTCATAGGCTAAAGATTTTATTTGGATTAGCTGGCTTTAAAGCTGCTGAGCTTCATGGAAATCTTACCCAAGTTCAGCGTCTCGATGTGAGTGATTGAATGTTAATATAGTGTTGGAATCATTAAATCAAGAACCTCAGTTTCCTACGTAATCCTGATCATTATTTTGATTTTCTTATGTAGGCCTTAGAACTCTTTAGGAAACAACAAGTTGAATTTCTTATTGCTACTGATGTGGCTGCTCGGGTGATAACTGATTTTTAAATTTGTTGTCCTATAGGATATATAATATGGTTGAGAAAAAATCAGGTATATTCATTTTACTGATGTTTATGTGGTAATTTATGTTATGGTTGAAATGTTGTAGGGCCTGGATATTATTGGTGTTCAAACTGTTATAAACTTTGCATGTCCTCGTGATCTCACCAGGTAGATATTGGATTCTGATCTGTCTTATTTGTCACCACGTGACCATATTTACTTTTATTGGCATCACATCCTTATTTTCTCTTCATGGAAGATTCACTTTTTTCCATTTTACATCCAAATTTATTTGTTTTTTTTGGAGCAATGAGTATGGCTTTTAAAAAATACTCTTGTTGGGTTGGAAGTTCTGCATATGATTCTTGCCCATAATTCTCGTTGGCTTCCAGCACTCTTATGCAGAAGGAAATTGTCTGTGATCTTTAATTTTGGATATATATATATATGTATATAGTTATAAATTACACTATTTTAGAAATTTTGAATTCGAAAACTTCCCTTGATTATATTATGTGCACCATAATGTTAGTATTTCTCACAAGTATGTTCTACATTTTGTGCATGTTGAGACAATTGTTTCTTTCATTCTGACCATTTTATTTTTATCTACCTCATTCTTATATCAAGGCATGCATCAACCATTTTTATTTATTATTAACTGATCGAATTGATTACATTTGTAATTTTCATTCTTTTTGTAGCTATGTTCATCGAGTTGGTCGTACTGCAAGAGCTGGTCGAGAAGGATATGCTGTTACGTTTGTGACAGACAATGACAGATCTCTTTTGAAAGCCATAGTGAGTGTCAAGGCATTTGACCATTCTAAGTTTATGTTATAAACTTTTATTGCTATTGAATTCTTATTACTTCCATTCAAATTAGGGAAGAGAGATTGAAAGTAACAGCTGTAATGAGGGATATTTGGGACTTGGTAACTCGAGGGATTGGTCTTTTTTGAGGTTATCTGGAATCTGTTTACAAGAGTGCTCTTTCTTAGGTTCGTGCTTTTTGAAGGTGTATTAATAGCTTCCTTTGATATCTCTGGCTTCTCAACCACAAGCGGAAGAAAGCTTTAGGTGATTATTGGTATTTATAATAAGAAACCCCTTTATGAGAGCAGTTCATCAAGGCACCCTTTTTTTCCAACAAGAAACAATCTTTTCATATATGAAAAGGAAGAAAAATGTTCAAGGATACAAGCTTCCAATATAAGCAAAAAAGAGGAAAAAAGAAAATACAAATGAGCAAAATAGAAGAATAATAATGATAATGTTCAAGGATAGAAGCACCCAACAGAAGCAAAAAAGAGGAGAAAAGAAAATACAAATGAACAAAATAGAAAATGAACCAAATAGAAAAATATTGATGAGAACATAATATCTTCTAACAGAAAGATCCTCCAAGATGCAAGGAAACCAAAATAAAAACTTAAAATTTTTCATTAAAAGTATATTCTGAAAAATTCTCAATAATGTTGTTTGAAAGGTCCAAACCATTAGGGGAATCCAAACTAATGTATCTAACATTTAATCTTCCTTCTCATCATCTGAGAATTGTTGTAGAATTTATAGCCCCAAGAGAGAGAGAGAGCATGGAATTCTAATGGACACCGATCCTTCCTCCTTATTCAAAGCATAGTTTAGGTTGACAGATTGTGAACATGTTCCATTTAATAATCTTGTTGCAAACTTTATTCGTGAATACTAATAGGGTGAAGCAGGAATAAACTTCCTTGGCGGTAGCTTATCAGGATCAAAAGAAAGTAGGGCCAATGTTCTTTGAAACGACGTCAGCATTTACACCTTCTAAAGGACTGTTCTGATTCTCATTCTCCATCTCTTTCCTCTTAATCGAAGAATGAGATGTTTCTAATAAAAATCCATCTGACTCTCTTTCTCACTGACTTCACCAGCTGTATCCCTTTCCCCCAAAACTATCTTCTTTTCAGGGATATACGAAAGGCTAAGCTTCGAAACTCTTGCATTTAATCCTTCACCTGAATTTATTACCAATGATTTGGTGCCCCAAGCAGCTTCTTATTTAAAGTTCTTCTCACGTGGAAGACCTTTCATCTTCCATAATGTTTTGAATTCCCTCCAAATCAAGGGGTTTCGAAAAGTTCTCGAGGTTCAAATCCAAGAAACTTTTTCTTTTAGTGGCAGCTCTGATCTATCAACAATCGGGACTTGAATCTTAAAGGAACCAAGACGAGGATCCTTAATCTCAATTGAAGCAGGAAAGAAATCACATAAATTATCTTTTACCTGCAAGAGAACCTCCGAACAATCGATTAAATTTAGAGTCTTCAGTGAAACCTCCTCCAAACCTCCTAAATATGTTCCTGACACTTCAAAGGATTGCTTCGTCGAGTGTTTTAGCGGTAAGTCATATAGCTTTATCCATCCACTATATCCTTTTATAAATTCCTCTCTGCTGTGTTCGACAAAGTCCCATCTTTCACAACCTTTATCCATCTCCCATTTGTTATTTGACTACAAAGCAGCCAGCTATCTTCAAGCTTCAACAAAGCTTTATCTTCCATGGAAGGATTTCTTTTTTTTTTTCCTTGAAATCCGTGTGTCTGGGCCAGCTTTTGAAATCAATGGAAGGATTAATCAAACAACTTTGTGAAAACTCTTCTTTTACAGCAAGGGAGATTAGTTTCCAATCATTGTGTGCACAACACTTTGTAAGAACCATTAAGTTATTCCAATCCAGTTCCACCACCTCAGAATCCTTTTTGATACAGAAGGATTTCTGATCTTTTAGTATCTGATCATTCGGTTTCGCATAGGTAAGAGAAACCTGAGCTTTACCCTTCCCATGGAAATTCCAACTTTTGTCATCTCGAAAATTTCTTCTCTTTTTGCTTACCAAAGCTTCAATAAAGTGATACATTACAGCGAAGATCCCCACATTGATCAATTTCTCCTAATTGGTGTTCTATTTGTAAGGCAGACTCTGAAACGCAGCAACATTTACTTGTCACCTGCTCATATGCATCCCACTTTTGGAATGATCTCCAATCAATATTTGGATGGATCACTTCTCTCCCACAAGATCCCCTCTACTTTTCGAAACAACTCTTTTGGGTCATCCCTTTAAAGAGAAGAAAAAGCTCCTGTGGAAGAATTTTGTTTGAGCCTTTCTTTGGATAACTTGGAACAAGAGGAACCATTTCACCGGCAAGGAGTCTCCTTTTGATCGGTTTTTTGAATCTATTGTTTTTTTTGGTCATATTGTGGTGTAAATGCTCCCCCCTTTTCCAGGTTTATAGCTTAACATCTTTACTTTATAGTTGGAAAAGTTTTTTGTAATCCCTCTTTTGGGCATCTTTTGTGATTTCATACATCAATGAAATTGTTTCTTCTACCAAAAAAATAAAGGAGGGTTGAGGAATTGATGTTATCTTCACTCTTGAGTCTACCATCCCGTGGGACCTTCAGACTTCCTTTCTATAATCTAACCTTGATCATTTCCTCATAAGCCAACCAGCCACTCTTCTCAAGACCCTCCTTTCTATAATCTAACCTTGATCATTTCCTCAAAAGCCAACCAGCCACTCTTCTCAAGACCCGCGACTATTATCAGTCTTCTTCTTCCTCCTCCCTCTTCTCAATGACTCTCTTTCTCATTGACTTCACTCTTGAGTCTTCCTCCACTTGTAATCTTCAGACATAGTAGAATTTTTGAATCTTACATATACCAAATTAAGTACTTATCAAATTCAAAAAAAGAATTCGGATTAGCAGTTGCAACATATCTACGAGCTGTTCTTCAAACCAAGGCAATTGCTACAAATTCATAGGCATAACAACCTTGCATCGCATGTCTTCCATATAAAACCATTCATCTTCAAACTATAAGCGAAAAACTCATTTCCATGATAAGAATAAAGTAGATGAGCTAAAAGCTGAGGCTAAAATGAAAACTGAAAATCACTGCGAACAAACTTCAAACATGAACGAGAATAATTTGAAAAGGACTGCTCCAGGAAGATAGAGAGAAGTGAATGAACGAACGAGTTCAAGTTCAAACCTTCCTAAAAGAAAGAAAAAGAAAATCTAGATTTCCCTACTGATACGGTCTAATCTGATTAGTTCATCAAGGCACCCTAAAAATAGTGAAACCCTTTTATGAATGTTACAACTACCACTTCGAAACTACTCCCATTTAAATAGAATGTTAACCTAAATCAGAACACCCCCCAAAACTTACCAAGCCTGAAACAACCATTCTAAAGACAAGAATAACTTCTGTACAGAAAAACCTTATGGATTTCTTTTTCTTTTCTTTTTTTTTTTTTTTTAACAAGAAACAATTTTTCATTGATGATGAAAAGGACAAGAATGTTCAAAAGGTACAAACTCCCAAAAAAGTGAAACAGAAAAGAAAACGAAAAAAACAGAAAAAAAAACTCATTACAAAGGATTGATAAAAGCCATCCAAATCTGGTTCAAAAACACCAAATGTACTTTGTGGGCTTTTGTGGTGGCAGCCGTTTTGTGGAATCTATGGTTGGAAATGAATCATAGACATTTTGAAGATTTTTCTTTAGGCTTCCAAAATTGGTGGAGTAATGTACCGCTCACTACTTCTAGGTGGTGCTATAGTTTCAACAAATTTTTTTGTAACTATACCCTTTATTCTATCCTTCACAATTGGAAGGCTTTCATGTCTTAGCTCCTTTTTGGGGAGGGGCCTTAGGTTGTTCTCTTTTGTGATTAATACATATTCTCTCTATTTCTTATAAAAAAGGATAAAAACATCCAAATTAGAGAAGATTAGATTCAGAGAATAATTTGCAAAGGAATCAGCAAGAGAACACCAATGGGAAGCCTTGAACTTTGCTGAAGAGAGACACTCGAACAAGGATCCACTCTTACCCTCGAACAGCCTCAAATTTTTCTCAAACCAAAGCTCTGATGGTAAAGCTTTAACGGTGTTGATCCATAATAATCAAGTAGCAGTAGAAGAATGAGAACGACCACAAAGAAGCTGGAGCAAGAAGTCTTGTGCCTTACAGTAAAAAACCCAATCAATGTGAAAGATGCGAAAAAGAGATGCCCACCCATAAGCAACAAAAGAACAATGGAAGAATAAATGACTTTTATCTTCCCCACTAGCACCACAAAGAACACAAAATGAAGGAAGAAGATCTGCTGTAGGAAGCTTTCTTTGGATAATCTCTGCCGTATTTAATTTCCCTTGAAGAAGAATCTAAGAAAATACGTTAACTCTCCTTGGGCTTTTTGTTTTCTATAAGGCAGCATACAGATCCTTATCCATTGGAGAAGAAGACTGCAATCTGTCCAAAGAAGCTACTGAAAACACACCAGACCGTTCTAGAGACCACATTCTTCGATCTTATGTGCAAGTAACCAATGCTGAATCTAAACTGATAGAAGATTGGCAAACTCATCCAATTCTTCTTCCTTTAGAGGCCTTCTTAACACTATGCTCCACGAGAGTGTGTTTTGATCCCAGAAGACTGATCCTAACGGAGAAAGAGAAAGTTTGAACAATCTAGAGAATCTGTCCTTTAAAGGACAATTAAGGATCCAAGGATAATGCCAGAAAGAAACCCTGTTACCCAGGCCGATTCTATAAGACAAAAAGGGCTCCACTTTCTTCCAATGCTTGGAAATATGACTCCAAGGGCAATGCTTGCTACTAGCTGTATGTGAACCAGTCGAAAGAGTCGGAACCATGGATATTTTCAACCACCTGCCGCGAAAGGGAAAAGATTCACAACCAAAACACCAACCCCATTTAGCAAGAAAAGCACTATTTCTTTGAGACAAACTGCCGATCCCCAAACCTCCATCTTCAAGGTGCAAAGAAGTGATTTTCCAATAGACTAGATGCTTCAAAGGCCCCTTAGCCTTCCCTCAAAAAATCCCTCGTAGCTTTCTCAATATGTTTGCATATGTTTGAAGGTATTTGAAATAAGGACATATAATAAGTTGGAAGATTGGCCTAACACTGAAAAACCTTTTGAAATTGCAAAATAAAACTCGATTTTCTCAAAACATACACCCACCTTCAAAATGAAACCTGAGAAGTATGAAGAACTTCACTTTGTTCACAAAGTTGAGATCCTGAACCACATCCAAGAATTATTATTATTATTATTTTTATTTTTTTATTTTTTTATTTTTGGGTAAGGAACAATTTCATTGATGAGTGAAATTACAAGGGAGGGGGCAGTCCCCGAGAACCAAAGGAGTTACATGAAACTTCTCCAATTGGTCAAAAGAGAATGAATGCTATACGAAAAAAAGAGAGGCGAAGATTTACGCCAAGTAATAGCATGGAAAATGATAGTATCAAAGAATCTATCAAAAGATGTCTCCTTGTTGAAAATTCTATAATTTTGTTCCATCCACGTGTTCCAAAAAAGGCATTGATGATATGGAGCCAAAGAAGTTCCTTTCCCTTTTTGGAAGGGTGGCACGAGAAGAGGAAAGGAATAAGGTCCTTGATGTCAAGAGGAAGTGCGGTTTTCCAGCCAAAAGATCGAAATATCTCATCCCAAAATTTTGATACAAAGGTACAAGTGTGAAATATTTGTTGTTGAGACTCAACACTGTTCTTACAAAGAATACACCAGTTCGGTGAGATGGAGATGTATTGTAGGCACGGCTGCAATGTATCTTGGGTATTGATGGCACTGTGAGCAAGTTCCCAGATGAAGAATTTGATCTGTTTTGGGTAGGTATCACTCCAACTGTTCTTGGCAAGAGAGGAAGGGAGGTAAAATAACCTTGTGTCCATGTCAAGTAACAAACCGTTGCTATCAATCCTCCAAACCCACTGATCATCCGAATGGCTTAGGCGGATAGGGGCTAGGAGATTAGACAAAACAGCCCACTGATCATCCGAGAAATTCAATGATGGATTCCATATCTTTCACAGCCACGTGCTTATGTTTGGAAAGAGAGTGCAGAAGAGGAAAGTGTGTTGCCAGGGGGAGTTTTAAAGCCAAGAGTCGTACTGAAGTAGGTGGATGCTCCATTGCCAATCTCAGCGTTCAATGATAAGGTGCTGGTGTGTCAAAATGCTTCTCCAAGGGCCTCTAGCAGAGGCTACTGTGGTGGTCTTAGGCCTTGATTGAAGGGGGGCGGTGCCATATCTGGCATAAACTCTCCTCCATAGGGCAGTTTTCTCCTTCTGGTATCTCCATATCCATTTAGCGAGAAGAGCTCGGTTTTTATCCCGAATTTCGTGAAGACCGAGGCCACCTTTGTCAATGGGGAGAGTAACCTTATCCCTTTTAACAAGGTGAATTGATGGGGATTCTTTGTGGCCCCTCCATAGGAAGGTCCTGTAGATCTCTTCAATGTTGGAAGCAACTTTGCAAGGTATAGGAAATAGAGATAAGTAGTGTGTGGGGATGTTGGAGAGGGTGGCTTGTATGAGGGTGGTTCTTCCCTCTTTAGATATGTGTGAGTTTCTCCAAGTGAAGCCTTCTGTATATTAAAACAATCTCTTTATCTTCCAGCCAAACTTTTCATACTTAACTTCAGAAATAAGGTTGACAAGCTCCCACAACCTTTCAATTTTTTTTTTCTTTAGATATTCTGTGAGACCACTAGATAGATTCTTTTAGCTCATGATTATGTCTTAATATCTTCGTTATTTCAATGAGAAGTTGTATCTTTCTTCAAAAAAAAGAAAAGATTATGTCTTAATATCTTCATCTGTAGGTTCAAACATGCTTTCAATTCTTCCAAGCTAAAAGATTTTCTTACTATGCTTTAACCATATTGCACTACAAAGTTCTTTTATATGTTTATCACTCCGAAAGAAACAAAGATGATCCTTAAGAAATGATGAGAGAAATATGCAAGAAAAAAGGATAACATAAATTACAACCACAGAAATTCTACCAAGGAAAATAAAGAGAAATCTAGAAAAAGGCCTTTACATAAATGCAGTATTTACTTATTTCTTTGTATTTTGCTGTTTTTATTTTCTTTTCACTCTATTGAGAATTTGTATTTGTTGGGGGTGAGCATGTAAGACTGAAAAACCGATCCGACCAACCAAAACCGACTGAACCGACATCGGCCAATTTGATAAAGGTTTTGGTCGGAGTCGGTTTTATTCAAATAAAAAACCGAGTTATATCGGTTTTTCGACCGATCGACTGACTTTTCTTTATTAAAAAAATGGGGAAAACAGACTGCATTTGTGGTGCTGCTGCAGTCCAGCCATTGAAAACCAGCAGCTGGCTGCTGGTTTTGAGGCTATTAATTTATTTTTTATTTTTTTACATTATCTTTTTTCTTTATTTTTAATTATCTTTATTATTTTACTTTTATTTATCTTCTTCTTCCTCAATCTCTCTCATTTTCTTTCTCTCTACTCTCCTCTCCCCTCCCCTCCATTTTCTTCTCCTCATCTTTCACAATTCACGGCCTTACTCTGTTCTTCTTCCCACTTCCCAGCGGCGCAACCCACTCTACGGCAACACGGCCGCCCTCTTCTTCTTCGTCTTCTCACTTCCCAGTTCCCACCGGCGCATTTCCACCCCTCATTCATCTTCTTCTTCCATTTTTATTCTCTTTTTCCTTCTTCTCCCCTTCCTCTTCACCAAACCGACTGACCATCGGTGTAGCTGGTCAGTTGGAATCGTGAAGCCTTCTAAAACTGATGAGCTTCAACTGATGGAAATCGAACATGTCGGTGGTCGGCGTCGGTTTGAGCCCAAAACCAACTCTGACCGACTGATGATCACCTATAGTATTTGTGAACAATTTCTTGTTCCTTTTCATTTCATCCATGAAAAGTCTGTATCTTGTTAAAAAGAAAATGTAGCGTTTGTCTCACTATACATTTACTGGTATACTTTTACTAATTGTATTTATATTGTTGTGAAAACATTGACCAATACATTATTCGGTTGATTCTTATGCATCAAGGGCAGATAGAAATTAAAGAACAATGAATTCTTTATTTATAACTAAGCCTTTCCATTGTGCTGCTTGGATAGACTGCACGCAACAGTTCTCCGGCTGCTTCTTCCACCTTTTTGGGGCTATTTTTTGCTTTCATTTGCTCTGGGTGTTTGCATCTCTTGAACTTTGTATTTTCTTTTCAATATTTCAGTGAGAATTCGTATCTTGATGAAAAAAATAGGGTTGAAACTTTTTGTTGTGCCGTTTTGACTTTTTTGGGTGAGCTGGTTTTTGTTGAGCATTTTATGCATTCTTTCATTGTTTTCATTTAAGTCTTGTTTATTCCAAAAAAGTCATGGGTCTCGACTTCACATTTACAGGCTAAGAGAGCTGGTTCAAAGCTGAAGAGCAGAATTGTTGCTGAGCAATCAATAAAAAAGTGGTCTGAAACAATTGAGCGAATGGAAGAGCAAGTTACTACGATTCTACGGGAAGAGAGGTTTCTTTATATGGCTGTTTCTCTGCTTGTTTTTCCAACTTCCCTTTCATTCTACTGTTGTTAATTTAAAAATTTTTGCAGAGAAGAAAGAGCTCTAAGGAAAGCTGAGATGGAAGCAACGAAGGTACAACTGTCCATGCTTTCTTCTCTGTTTCTATCTACACATTGTATTATGAGTGTCTTAGACTGCCTTGCATGTTATGGTGTATTATCAATACCCAACTTTTTCTAGAAATTTCAATTAACTTTGGTCATTATTTGCACTTTCTTTGTGTACTCAGGCAGAGAACATGATTGTTCATCAGGAAGAAATTTTTTCACGCCCTAAAAAAACCTGGTTTATATCTGACAAGGAAAAAAAGCTTGTAGCGAAAGCAGCTAAGGTAAGTACTTGTTGCTGTATATGCTTCAATTTTGTGCAAGAAAGTCTGGGATTTTCATTACTGTGTGATGTGGTCTTGGGCTCTTATGCTTAAGCTTGCGTTTATGATAATTTATTAGTCTCCTAGTCAGGAATGTCTTGTTATATATGCGCTATTTCAAGTTGGATCGATTTATTTCCCTGGTTTATAAGCAGTGATTTCGAGGCGCACCCGGGCGCTCGCCTCAGGCGAGAGGCGAGGCGATTTCGCCCAGGTGCGCCTTGCAACGTGCCCAGGCGAGTGCCTTCAACCGGGTGCTCGCCTTGGCACGCCTCAGCGCGCCTTTGCTCGCCTCTCGCCTGAGGCAAGGCGATCGCCTTGTTGAAGGCGGGCGCACAACAAGCTCACCTCAAATAAAAACCCTAAAAATTATCCAAATTCTCCTTGACAGCTTCTTCTTTGTCTTTGGTTCACCTTCTTTGTCTTTGCCGGCAACTATTTGCCTCTGTCGAT